>JARQOC010000001.1:297641563-297832449 GCA_033576535.1 Allobates femoralis
TGACATCTTTGCACTTTTGACATATGTTTATTTCTGTTTAGTTTCGTAGCTTTTCGAAAGCTAAAAAAAAAAAAAAAATCTGACAGTTTTTAAAAAAACTGCTTTGTGTCTGTCTTTTTTCAGGGAATGGATGTGTAGGTTGTTTTGTGGGTGGCCTTAAAGTCATCATCATTACCAAGTACTTTACGGCCCGCATGGCGCATGAGGGCACCTTGGTTAGTATGTGTAAAATCATGACTGCACATACCAATGTTGCTAACAAAGAAATAGTGCCTGTGTTTGGGGGGGGTTACTTAATGACTCGGTATGGCAACAACACTAGGAACACAGATGCGAGAGGCTGGGACATCTACTTGCAACACAGCGCGTCTACGCGTTATCTCCGTAGCGTACATGGGACCCTTCGCCAGGCTCCAGCAGGATCATAGTACAAGCAACGTCTTCGATGCAGGCATAGGCTTGTTGCCTCAAAAAATTAGCCCAAGGGGCGGGATCAACTCTTTTTAGAAATAGAGGAGGGCGCGTGGCCGATACTATATTCTTGCTTGTCTTGAGAGCATAGTACAAGCAACGTCTTCGATGCAGGCATAGGCTTGTTGCCTCAAAAAATTAGCCCAAGGGGCGGGATCAACTCTTTTTAGAAATAGAGGAGGGCGCGTGGCCGATACTATATTCTTGCTTGTCCTGAGAGCATAGTACAAGCAACTAATTTGATGCAGGCATAGGCTTGTTGCCTCAAAAAATTAGCCCAAGGGGCGGGATCAACTCTTTTTAGAAATAGAGGAGGGCGCGTGGCCCATACTATATTCTTGCTTGTCCTGAGAGCATAGTACAAGCAACTAATTCGATGCAGGCATAGGCTTGTTGCCTCCAAAAATTAGCCCAAGGGGAGGGATCAACTCTTTTTAGATATAGAGGAGGGCACGTGGCCCATACTATATTCTTGCTTGTCCTGAGAGCATAATACAAGCAACTAATTCGATGCAGGCATAGGCTTGTTGCCTCCAAAAATTAGCCCAAGGGGCAGGATCAACTCTTTTTAGATATAGAGGAGGGCGCGTGGCCCATACTATATTCTTGCTTGTCCTGAGAGCTTAGTACAAGCAACTAATTCGATGCAGGCATAGGCTTGTTGCCTCCAAAAATTAGCCCAAGGGGCGGGATCAACTCTTTTTAGATATAGAGGAGGGCGCGTGGCCCATACTATATTCTTGCTTGTCCTGAGAGCATAGTACAAGCAACTAATTCGATGCAGGCATAGGCGTGTTGCCTCCAAAAATTAGCCCAAGGGGTGGGATCAACTCTTTTTAGATATAGAGGAGGGTGCGTGGCCCATACTATATTCTTGCTTGTCCTGAGAGCATAGTACAAGCAACTAATTCGATGCAGGCATAGGCTTGTTGCCTCCAAAAATTAGCCCAAGGGGCGGGATCAACTCTTTTTAGATATAGAGGAGGGTGCGTGGCCCATACTATATTCTTGCTTGTCCTGAGAGCATAGTACAAGCAACTAATTCAATGCAGGCATAGGCTTGTTGCCTCCAAAAATTAGCCCAAGGGGCGGGATCAACATTTTTTAAATTAATGCAAGGCACTTGAGCCAAACAATATGTTTTATTGCAGTTTGAGAAATGCCCACAATGCAGGCATAGGCTTGTTGCCTTAAAAAATTCAGCCAAGAGACTGTATTGGATTGTCTGACATAAATCAACGTTCAAAAATCATCACAAGTGCATGCATTAGTAAAGTAACATTACTGACACTGATTGTGTAGTTTTGTTGCCATGCAGCAAGTGTAGCAGGAACATTAGTTATCAAATCTTCTTAGCAGAGGCACATTGTTTATCCTTTGTGTCAGAAGAGGTCATAATGTTTAAACTGCAGTCAGCCAAACATATCAAATTTGATTATGTCCACCTAGGTTTGGGTACTGTCGTCTGGAGGGGTTAAGAACTTTGATGATATCCAGTCCTTGTTAAACTTAATGAGAGTGAGTCTGTCGGCATTTTCTGTAGTCAGCCGTGACCTTCTATCAGTGACAATTCCCCCAGCGGCACTAAAAACACGCTCTGATGTCACACTAGCAGCTGGGCAGGCAAGAAACTCCAAGGCATACAAAGACAGCTCAGTCCAAGCGTGAAGCTTGGAAACCCAGTAATTAAAGGGTACAGAGGGGTCGGTTAAGAAGCTGGTAGTGTCACACACATACTCGTTCAACATGTTTGACAATGTTTGTCTCCTAGACAAGGGGACCGTAGGCACAATCCGTTGCAGATTGGAAGGTCTGTTGAACATCGCCCAGTTGGTGGACATCTTACCACCACCTCTTCTTGACATTGTGGCCATTTGTGTCCCAACCAAAGGCTGCTGTGGCAAAGAGCTGCTTGTTCAGGGTATAGCGGAGTCAGAGGGTGAAATTGACATTAAATTGTCAACAACAACACTTTGGAAATGATCCATCGTTAAGCCCCTTGGTGACTGCAACAGCAGCGATGGAAACTTGTCTTTGTAGCGTGGGTCAAGGAATGTTGACAACCAGTAGAGGTCACTGTCATAGATGTTAATGACGCGTGGATCTTGGGACAGACATTGAGACATGAAGTCAGACATGTGTGCTAGGCTACAAAGACTCATGTCTTCTGTGTCACCTGACTGATGAACAATAGGCATCATGGTCTCAAAATCGGTCTCCGCCTCCTGATCTTTAGCCCACCCATGCTGTACCGACATAAACCTGGGGTTGGGAGTTCCATCAGGGTGCACCTCAGTACCATGGATAAATAAATCGTCTTCATCTTCCTCATCACTGTTTTGTTCTGCAGCCAATGTTGCCGGCTGAAATTGGCTTTGCTGGCTCTGATCGTGGATGTTAAAATCTGGATCCATAGCCCTCCGCTGTGCCCTCAATGATTCTGTTTTAAGATTCATAAGATTCAGGAGAGAATCTTTAAGCAAACAGAGCATGGGGATGGTGAGACTAATAATGGACTGATCACCGCTGACCAGTTTTGTGCAGTAATCGAAGTTCTCTAGAACCTCGCAAAGGTCAGCGATCCAGACCCACTCCATCGTACCAATGTGTCTTGTATTACTTCCTGGGTGACGGGCATGTTGCAGCTAATATTCCGCTATAGCCCTCTGCTGCTCATTGAACCTTGCCAACATATGGAATGTAGAATTCCATCGTGTGGGCATGTCGCAAATTAATCTGTGTTTGGGCAAATTAAATTGCTGTTGAAGGGCAGATAGACTTGCAAGTGCCGTGGATGAATGTCGGAAATGTCCGCAATTTCTACGCACCTTCTCTAGTAGATCAGATAACTCTGGGTAATTTTTCAAGAATTTCTGAACTACAAGGTTCAGCACGTGAGCCATGCAAGGCACGTGTTGAAGGTTACCGAGCTTTATTGCTGCAACAAGTTTTCGTCCGTTATCACTGACAACAAGACCTGTTTGTAGTTGCAGTGGGGCCAGCCACTCATCTGTCTGTTGCTTAACACCTTTCCACAGCTCGGTTGCAGTGTGAGGTGTGTCACCTAGACAGATCAGCTTAAGAAGAGCCTGTTGTCGCCTGGCTGATGCAGTACTGCAAAGCTCCCAACTTTGAAGTGATGTTGCGGACAAATCAGCAGTGGTCAAGGAAGTAGAAGACGCACATTGTGTTGTTGAAGTATATGAGGACGCGGACACCCGGAATGATGTTCTGCCCACTATTCGTGGAGTTGGTAGGATCACAGATATTCCACTATTAGACTTTGGGACACTCTCGACAAGGTTGATCCAGTGAGCCGTTAGGGATATGTATCTGCCCTGTCCACAACTACTTGTCCAGGTGTCAGTTGTCAGGTGAACTTTTCCGCTCACAGCATTTGTCAGTGCACGCTTCAGGTTGTTAACCACGTGCTGATGTAACGCGGGTACGGCAGTACGTGAAAAAAAATTACGACTGGGGACAGAGTATCGTGGTGCTGCCACAGCCAACAACTCCCGAAAAGCCTCGGTATCCACAAGCCTAAATGGCAGCATTTCTACAGCTAACAGCTTAGAAATTTGCGCTGTCATTTGTTGAGAAAAAGGGTGTGTGGATAGGTACTTCCGCTGCCTCTCATACAGCTGTGGAACAGACAACTGGACATTTGGGGCAGACTCACAAGTCACTTGACTACTGTCATATCTCTGGTCTAACGCAGCTTGTGAGGAGATCGTATAAGTAGGAGCTGCTGCATGAACAGAAGATGGTGAAGGACGAATCGGAGGTGGCCTAACGGTGTTGAGGTCAGAAGGACCTGATGTCGAACCCTGATGGGCCAACCACTGACTTGGGTGCTTAAGAGTCATGTGCTTACGCATACTGCTGGTGCTCAAGTTTGCTTTGCCCTGGCCTCTGCTTAGCCTGGCATAGCAGATGTTACATATAACGACATTTGCTACTGATGGGCTATCCTTAAAAATTTCCAGACAATGGATGTTCGTCCTTTAGGTTGTGTTGTAGGAACTGGAGGATAAGTCTGGCCAACAGAAACTGTAGACACAGTTTGGCCAACTGTTGTTAAAGTTGGGGCAACAGTTGGTACAGTTTGTGCAACAGTTGACACAATTTGGGCTACTGTTGTCACAGCTTGGATTCTGGATATAGGAGTAAGCCTGTGTACTTTAGGCAGTGGTACATAACCACTTTCCTCCTCCTGGCTGCTCTGTTGGCTCTGCATGTCAATTGTCCAGGTTGGATCAGTGGTCTCATCATCCACCCCCTCCTCCTCAAAGTCTTCTGGATAACGTGACTGTTCAGGCTGGCCAGATGAGATGTGTGTCTCATCATCATCATCATCCTCCACCTCCTGAGACGGTCTATGCCTTTGTTGAAAGGGACGTTCTTCAGGACGAGGTGAATCCAAACTTTGTCCATGAATGGAATGTACGTCTTGTTCAAGTATCTGGTCGGGCAGTGACAAAGAAAGGTCAGGTTGTATGAATGGCTGATAAGAACCAAATAAATCTTCCGAGTGTCCAAGTTCGCGGTCTAAATTTTCCTCTGGCGATGGCTTGAGGAAATAGGAAGAATTTGCGGATTAGATGACCCCGCGTTGTCAGTAGCGGCACTTGAATATGGTGTCAAAGATGATTGTGTGCTGCCAGAACCAGTGGTTGAGGTCTTGTCAGCCATCCAAGATGTTATTTGGTCTTGCTCTTCCGGCCTCAAGACACGTTTAGGTTGAGTACTGGGAAATTTAGACAGCAGAAAGGTGGATCGATCAATCCTCTACTTCTGTCTACTTCTACCAGTGCCTTGTTGTTCATGACTGCTAGGGCCACGACCTCGTCCCTGTCCCTTTGCAGACTCTTTTTTGGGCATTTGGTGTTTTTGGGACATTGTTGACAAATGCACAGCCACCGAGATGGAGTTAGGTGTTGCTGTAGGCGTCACTTACTGGCGGGTTAAGTGTGTGCTAACACTTGGCAGTGAAGCAGCACACTAGTCCCTCAAAAAATTATAAAGTGCGCACAGCCACCGAGATGGAGTTAGGTGTTGCTGTAGGCGTCACTTACTGGCGGGTTAAGTGTGTGCTAACACTTGGCAGTGAAGCAGCACACTAGTCCCTCAAAAAATTATAAAGTGCGCACAGCCACCGAGATGGAGTTAGGTGTTGCTGTAGGCGTCACTTACTGGCGGGTTAAGTGTGTGCTAACACTTGGCAGTGAAGCAGCACACTAGTCCCTCAAAAAATTATAAAGTGCGCACAGCCACCGAGATGGAGTTAGGTGTTGCTGTAGGCGTCACTTACTGGCGGGTTAAGTGTGTGCTAACACTTGTCAGTGAAGCAGCACACTAGTCCCTGAAAAAATTATAAAGTATGCAAAGCCACCGAGATGGAGTTAGGTGTTGCTGTAGGCGTCACTTACTGGCGGGTTAAGTGTGTGCTAACACTTGTCAGTGAAGCAGCACACTAGTCCCTCAAAAAATTAGAAAATGCGCACAGCCACCGAGATGGAGTTTGGTGTTGCTGCAGGCGTTACTTACTGGCGGGTTAAGTGTGTGCTAACACTTGTCAGTGAAGCAGCACACTAGTCCCTGAAAAAATTATTAAGTGCGCACAAGTAGTCGCACAAGTAGGTGGCGTACGTGCTATTTGCAGCTAGGAGAGCAGCAACGCACTGTTCTGCCACAGACAAAATAAAGCTGAAGGGGTTTTTAGGACCCAAAATCTATCAGCTGCAAAAAAATTGTAAATAGTACCTCAGCTAAGCCTCTGACTTCAGCTATTAGAACAGCTGAGTGAGTAAGCGAAGCTATGAGGTCGCTCCTGGGAGCACTGTAAGGCTGCAGCTCCCTGCTTCCCTGCCTGCCTACAGTCCTCTACACAGTACTCCTCTGTCCTCCTGCTAGCTCTCACAAGAGCTGTTTGGGGTTAATATAAGGAATTTTTAAGGTTCCCTACACTGACTGACAATCCCTATGATCTGCTCCAGAATCTACCTCACCCTGCTCTAGCTCAGATCTTCAGAGAAATGTGCCCAAAATGGCGGTGGCAATGCTTATATACAGCCTTGCCTGTCATACATGACATAGGCATCACAATGGACAGCAGCCAATCATAGTCCTGCCACAACCAACATGGCTGTGGCATTACTGAATATGATTGGCTAACATGCTTGTCCATCTTCACAAGTTTGTCTGACCTAACACGCTAGGCTGTCTCGGAAGCTTTCTCGGAACATAACAGATTCTGTATTCGCGAGTCCCGAATACAGAATACAGGACTCGGATTCGTAGACTCGCTCGGAATCGCTAAGACTCGCTCAGACTCGTTCAGACTCGCTGCTGACAGCGGGTATCCGTGAAGCGGTGCGATTCTTTAAACGATTTTGGGGAGATTCAAGCTACATAGCGATGTGATATAGCGAGTCTCGCTAGTAAAAACTAGGATTGCCATTGACTTGCATTGTACTCGTTACTTTGCGAGTACTCACTGGGAAACTCGCCAAGTACCGAGTCCTGCGAGTCCCTTACTACTCGCCGAGTAACGAGTCCAAGCGAGTAGATTCGCCCATCACTAATGTGCAAGACACATGAGTGCATTCTTGCTGCACTATCGGAAACATGATCCCCGTATTGACAGGATTCAAAATAGTGCTGACTACTGGGTTGCCACAGTGTTAAATCCCCAGTATAAGAGTTAATTTAGCCAGGTGTACTATTCATTTCAGTATGCAGCATTTATCTCACTATTACAATATTTCCTCTCTGGGGCAATTGATGCCACTTTGTTGTGGTTTGACCCTAATTTTTGGAAATGTGGGGACTCTTGTTTGAGACTCCTTGATGTGCTGTGCATGACTTGAGCAGGGCTCCCTGAGAACAATACCTACTCCTACCTTGCCTACACCTCTTCATAAATATTGAACCTTGAAACGCTGGGCCCAGGGGGTTGCGGGGTGAGGTCTTCACAATGATGTCCGTTTCACGCCTCCTAGTGGCACTTCCTTGATTTACAAGATAACATTTTAACCCCTTCACGACCCAGCCTATTTTGACCCTAAAGACCTTGGCATTTTTGTCAATTCTGACCGTGTCCCTTTATGAGGTAATAACTCTGGAACGCTTCAACGGATCCTAGCGATTCTGAGCATGTTTTTTCGCGACATATTGGGCTTCATGAAAGTATTGAATCTAGGTTGATAATTTTTGCGTTTATTTGTGAAAAAATCTAAAATTTGGCATACATTTTTAATTTTTATTCTGCTAAACCAGAGAGTTATGTTACACAAAATAGTTAATAAATCACATTTCCCACATGTCTACTTTACATCAGCACAATTTTGGAAACATTTTTTTGGGGATTTTTGGGTTAGGAAGTTGGTTTAGTTGGGTTAGGTTAGTTGGCTTAGGTTCATCAGCAATTTCTCATTTTTCCAGCAAAATTTACAAAACCATTTTTTTAGTGACCACATCACATTTGAAGTCTCTTCAAGGGGTGTACATGACAGAAAACACCCAAAAGTGACACTATTCCAAAAGCTGCACCCCTCAAGCTACTCAAAACTACTTTCAAGAAAATGATTAACCCTTCAGGTGCTTCACAGGGACTAAAGCAACATGGAAAAAAAAAATGAACATTTTAATTTTTCTAGCAAAAATGTTTTTTTAGCCTCAATTCTTTCATTTTCACATGGACAATAGGATAAAATGGATCCTAAAATGTGTTAAGCAATTTTTCCTGAGTACATCAATATCTCATATGTGGTCATAAACCTCTGTTTGGGCGCACGGCAGGGCTCAGAAGGGAATGAGCGCAATTTGACTTTTGGAGCTAATTTTCCATTCAAAAAGTGAAATGGCGCTCCTTCACTTCTGAGCCCTGCCGTGTGCTCAAACAGTGGTTTATGACCACATATGAGGTATTGATGTACTCAGGAGAAATTGCCCAAAAGATTTTAGGATGCATTTTATCCTGTTGCCCATGTGATAATGAAAAAATTTAGGCTAAAAGAAATTTTTTTTAAAAAAAAAGTACATTTTCATATTTACGGATTAATTTGTGAAACATCTGGGGGTTCAAAGTGCTCACCACTCATCTAGATAAGTTCCCTGGAGGGTCTAGTTTCCAAAATGGGGCACTTGTGGGGGAGCTCCAATGTTAAGGCACACAGGGGCTCTCCAAATGCGACATGGTGTCCGCTAACAATCAGAGCTAATTTTCCATTCAAATTGTTAGCGGACACCATGTCACGTTTGGTGAGTCCTTGTGTGCCTAAACATTGGAGCTCCCTCACAAGTGACCCTATTTTGGAAACTAGACCCCCCCAAGAAACCAAAATAGATGCATAATGAGCATTTTGAACCCCCAGATGCTTCACAAATTGAGCCGTAAAAATGAAAAAGATTTTTTGTGGACAAAAAAGTATTCTTTTTTCATTTTTACAGATTAATTTGCAAAGCATATGGGGGTTCAAAAATGATCATCACCCATATAGATAAGTTCCCTGGGCGGTCTAGTTTTAAAAATGGGGTTACTTGTGTGGAAACTCCAATGTTTAAGCACACAGGGGCTCTCCAAACACGACATGGTGTCCGCTAACAATTTGAGCTGATTTTCCATTCAGATTGTTAGCCGTCACCATGTCACATTTGGAGAGCCCCTGTGTGCCTAAACATTAGAGCTCCCCAACAAGTGACCCCATTTTGGAAACTAGACCCCTTAAGGAACCTATCTAGATGCATAGTGAGCACTTTGAACCCCCAGGTGCTTCACAAATTGATTCGTAAAAATAAAAAATAATTTTTGTGGACAAAAAAGTACAGTCATATGAAAAAGTTTGGACACCCCTCTTAATCTTACTCTCTTTTTTTTTTTTTTTTTTTAATTGTTTTTTTTGCAACAGCTATTTCAGTGTGATATATGTAATAACTCATGGACACAGTAATATTTCAGGATTGAAATGAGGTTTATTGTACTAACCAAAAATGTGAAATATACATTATTTCAAAAATTGACAGGTGCAAAAGTATGGGCAAAAGTATGGGCACCTCAACAGAAAAGTGACATTAATATTTAGTAGATCCACCTTTTGCAAAAATAACAGCCTCTAGTCGTTTACTGTAGCTGTTAATGAGTTCCTGGATCCTGGATGAAGGTATTTTTGACCATTCCTCTTTACAAAACAATTCCAGTTCAGTTAAGTGTGATGGTCGCCGAGCATGGACAGCCCGCTTCAAAACATCCCACAGATGTTCAATGATATTCAGGTCTGGGGACTGGGATGGCCATTCCAGAACATTGTAATTGTTCCTCTGCATCATGCCGTCATGGGCCACACAGCCCCAAAGCATGATGGACCCTCCCCAAATTTGACAGTGGGTAGCAAGTGTTTTCCTTGGAATGCTGTGTTTTTGTGGCGCCATGCATAATGCCTTGTTGTATGACCAAACAACTCAATCTTTGTTTCATCAGTCCACAGGACCTTCTTCCAAAATTAAACTGGCTTGTCCAAATGTGCTTTTGTATACCTCAGACGACTCTGTTTGTGGCGTGCATGCAGAAACGGCTTCTTTCGCATCACTTCCCATACAGCTTCTCCTTGTGCAGTGTGCGCTGTATTGTTGACCGATGCACAGGGACACCATCTGCAGCAAGATGATGCTGCAGGTCTTTGGAGGTGGTCTGTGGATTGTTCTTGACTGTTCTCACCATTCTTCTTCTCTGCCTTTCTGATATTTTTGTTGGCCTGCCACTTCTGGCCTTTAAAAGAACTGTCCCTGTGGTCCATCTTTCTGCCCCACTGTCATCATGGTCACACATACCATTCTCGCTACATCTTCAGATTGTTACCATGAGTGCTAAAATCATTATTTCTTCCATACTAGGCTGGAACTTCTAGCTTGGATGAGGCCAGAGAAGGTTCTGTGCATGCATGTACTAGGTCGATGCACCCATTATGACATCTTGACATGATAACCTCATGCACACTTTTGCAGAACCCTGCGAGGCTTCATCAAAAGGGCACTTCACACACTGCAACATCACTGGCGATAACAAAACGTCACAGGTTTTGTGATGTAACAGCGATGTCGCAGTGTGTGACACGCATCAGTGACCTGGCCCCTGCTGTGAGGTTGCTGATCACTACAAATCATTCAAGACCATTTTTTGCTCCTTGGTGTCCTGCTGGTCAGCACACATCGCTGTGTGTGATATCGAGGGACCAACGATCAGAGACCTCCCAGCCAATGCCCAGCGCCGCACATTAAATACTGGGCACTGGTAACCAGGGTAAATATTGGAATATCGGGTAGCTAAGCAGCATGCTCTGCTTAGTTACCTGTTGTTTACCCTGGTTACCAGCATCCTTCTGCTTAGCTCAGCCTGTAAGCGGGAGGACGCTGGTAACCAGGGTAAACAACAGTTAACTAAGCAGAGTGCGTTGCTTAGCAACCCCATATTTACCTTAGTTACTAGCGATGTCACTGCTGACTGCTGACTGGTCGCTGGTGAGTCTGCCTGTTTGACAGCTCACCAGCGACTGCATAGAGACTTTCCAGCGATCCTGGCCAGGTCGGATCGCAGGTGGGATCGCTGGAAAGTCTCAGCGTGTAAAGGGGCCTTATGTCACAAGTCTTGAATATCAGACTTGTGGTCTAGATAAGAAGATGCAGTCAAGACCAGACAGGACACAGGAAGGAGCGGAAGGGTCAGAGAAGTGAGCCATAATATGAGTATTAATATTTTTTCTTATTTTTTACATCTTACCTTTACTATTCTCTGTGATCTGAAAAGGCAAATGTTGCTACCTAATTGAATTTCCATGGAAAATCCACGCAAACAGGCAAATTTCAGTTTTGCCCAATCTGCACATTTTATTGTATTTCATATTCTCTGTTTAGCCAGTTAGGAGAAGTTATAGTATAAAAGTATTAACATTTATTCAAATGGTAATTGCTTTATATATAGAATTTTGCTGTGTGTGAAATGTCAAACATACAGACTTTTTCAGATAAAAAACAAAACAAAACTCCTTATATTAAATGAATGAACTGGCCTTTTGTGTGCATTGTAGGCTGACTTTTGAGACCTCATGTAAATAAGCAAGACCTTACTTATTAAGATAATTGTAGCCTGTAAGTAAAACACTGATTAACAAGGGATACTTTTGGTGCGATAAATCACTGTAATTATATTCAGCAAGCAAACTGTATGTCAGAGGTCTGCTTTCAATGCTACCATCATTTGTTAATATATTGTTGTAGTCAAGACAATAGATAGTTACCTGTATTGTATCTAACATACTGACTGAGGCTGGGGTCACAGATAGAAATCCGTTTTTGGAAGTGATTTTCATCACCAATCCATTTTTTATAGGGTGCTTTTTGAGCCTCCTGCACCCCTGAACGTTTTTGGACTTAGTCATTTTTTCATTATTTTTCCTTAAAAACGCATGTGCGTTAACGCATGCGTTAATGCAAGTGGCTATATATGCCATGCGTTAACGCATGCGTTTCCCATAGGGCCCCATGTTAAAAAAAACGCATGCGTTTATTAACTGATGCCAAAAACGTTGCTAGCAGCGTTTTTGGCTCAAAAACGGACAGAGCAATGTTTTGAGGCCCAGAAAAAAACGGACAGGGTGTTTATTACATCCAATCCGTTTTCTGTCAGTTTTTGGACTTAGAAAAAAAATGACAAAAATGAAGCCAAAAACGGACCAGGGGCTTATGTGTGACCCTAGCCTGAATTGTATAACAGACTGAAGGCTAAACATACTTTTTGAAATGGTAGCTTAATGCTACAAAAATATGATCTACCCCATTTTATCTGCCCACTTCCTTAGAATAATCTATGTTATAAATGTCAAAATTGAGTTGGAAGAAACATTAAAAATTGGAAAAATGATAAATGTATTGTTATATAGCAGTAAAGGGGATTTGGTCTCAGAAGAAACATTTATAGTCACTGTATATAACTGCAGACTATCAGTTCATAACAGTGCTGTGCACACACTATAACGATATGGATGGGCAAACACATCACCGTATGTACAGGTGCATCTTTATGTATTACCGTGTTTCCCCGAAAGTAAGACCCTGTCTTACATTTTTTTGGCGGCCAAAAGTGGCCCCCTGTCTTACTTTCGGCGGGGGGGGTCTTATATTGGCAGCCCCAGCCTACTCACATACACACACACACACACACACACACACCGTATATACTCATGTATAAGCCGAGGGTGGGAAATACAGCAGACCGCCACCCCGGTATATAGCCCCCAGCACAGGTATACAGCCCCCAGCAGTGTGGTACACAGCCCAGCATTGTGGTACACAAGGTATACAGGCCCCAACAGTGTGGATACAGCCCCAGCAGTGTGGTATACAGCCCAGCAGTGTGGTATACAGCTCAGCAGTGTGGTATACAGCCCAGCAGTGTGGTATACAGCCCAGCAGTATGGTATAAAATAAATTAAGTTTTTGATGATATTCTAATTCATTGAGATGCACCTGTATATGATTTTACTATTTGGGAGTCACATGCCGACTAGACTATACTAATTGCAAAGAGAAATGAAAATCAAATCATTATTTATAGTGATAACCCTATGCCTTTAATTTAGCATCAAAATGTTTCTGTAGGTACCCTGATGTGGATCTTGCTACCACACCTTCAGAGGATAATCCATGTTCCCAGCCCCCATCATTCTCCCCTGAGCCATTAACAGTGAGTAAACCTAACCAGACTGTGGTCATTGACTGGGGGGGAATTGATAGCAAGACGTTTATGGGAGCCCAACCCTTGAATCCCATTTTACTGCTTTCCCACAATATGTCTGCCTATCCTGGGGGAGGTAATCTGGGGGAGGTGTATAGATGGAAGCCTCGATTGCTGACTTCACCATTAAAAAAGACAATGCCACCAAGAGGAGAAGGATGACCAGAGACTTATCATATTTGACTGCCCTGTCTGGTTACATAAGAAGGGGGAGGTATGTGACGAAATGGACAACTTCAATGTAGAACATATGAAGATTTCTTATGTAACTCAGACCATATTGTATATTGGCTTGTAAACTTGTATTGGCCAAGGAGAATTTCCTACAGTATTTTCATATATTACTGTGGTTTAAGTCTAGCATTGTAATGAAATTATCTAACTTGTTTGTCACTGAAGGCCAGAGAACTTAATTATGCTAATCGTTCATTGTCTATTACCCTGCGAATGTTGATTCTATGTACATGGCTTCAGCCACTATTGTTTTAATGTCATGGTTTGCAGACTGAATGTCTCATACTAACATTCCATTGTATCACTGCTAGGTGCTATATCAATCAGCATTTGTCTCTATGTCAGGATTGCAATACTTCTAACAATATGTTAAATTAGACTTGAGGTCCAGCCAATGCAAAGACAGTGTTATTGCACCAATCGTGACGCTCCCAATATCCTGCAATGAGGGCTGAAGGTATATAAGGAGATGTGTTCATTAACCAGAGAGAGAGAATGAAGATTGGATACAGGCAGCTAATCTAGGGTCTTCGGGTCCGATTAGCGAGCCATAACCCCAGGCCTAGGCATTTCGGTGCCGACCAAGGTGACCAGAACATGGACTATAGATCCATAAGGACTTCAGCATCGGATTATCGGATTCGGTTGTGATGAAAAAGACTGCATAAGGATAAGGAAGCAACCCAGGTTGGGACGATACAGTCACCTGGCTACAGACTTTGCTGTGCTAAATTCTAAACCCTGGTGAGCCAGCGGAAGGGTGAGACTCTGTTGCCTGTTACATTGTTGTGTTTTGCTGGTTATGCGTTATATGCTGTTAACTGTTTGGGGATCCAATAAAGCCTTAATATTGTGATTCCCTCACCCTGTGTTGTCTGAGTAGTGTTGTTCCGCCCACAGTTAAGGAGCTCGGGCATTCAGTTGGGGATGAGCCCTGGTCCACGTTGTCTTTGTAAAGGCGAGAGCACCCACTGACCCCCGGGTCTCCACAGACAGTTCTGGTCAATAGAAGAGCTCTAGTATTGATAGAACTATTAAACTTTGCACAAGGTGTGCTATAAGATATTCAGCTACCTGATTATTGTTACTATCTCTATTAACATATAACAGGTTATTTGAACAATCACACAGCATTGTAAGGCTGCCTTCACATTTGCTTTTGTGTCTGCATGCGGAGGGCATGCAGACGCACACGCAATGCAAACACTGCCATACTGATGTGAACGCAGTGGAGAATCTCTGCATGCGTTCACATCAGTATGGTGCCCGGCCAGCCAATAAGTGGCCTCAGCGGTGGGAGGGAGGCGGAAATCAGCGGTGGCCACCGGGAGATATTTCAATGTGATCCGCAGAGTTCTCCTGCTCTGTCATATGCAGGACACTGTGGATCCATTGAGATCCATGCATTTTTTGTGCGCTTGCGGGCACTTGCTAATAAAACAAGCGCCCGTGAATGCACAAGAAATGCAACAGCCAAATGCAGGCACCATGCGTTCCCATGTTAGACATAGGAATGCGGTGCGCATGCATTTGGCTGCGCTTGGTACGCTGCGTTCACAAATGCATATGTGAAACCGGCCTAAGAGTCTTGGATAGGAGAGCTCCTCTGAAAACTGCCGATGGTGAGGTTTGTAAGATTTATATCAGCAATTGAGATGGAAAGGGTGGGAGGTCTGCAGCTAACTAATTTATGCAAATTTATGGAAAGGAGAGAGATGATTGGTATGTTATTGGTTAACTCATCATCTGAAATGTTGTGACTGTGCACTTTCAGTCGGGCACAGGTGTCTGCACACCTTTGAAAAAGCTATACACTATAAAAGATAAATGTTCTCATTGCAGGAGAATGACAACAGATAGGAAAAACAAGTCAATTGCACACTTGATTATTTTGATGCTGTCTAACTAAAGCAATTTAATAATATGAAAATATCAATTTTAGGGCCATGTCACACACACAGATAATTGTGCAGATATTGTTCGCAGATGTCTGGTTGCAGTGAAAACATGGACACAATGTTCCATTTTGTGGCTGTATACAAATGTAACAATGTGTCCATGATTTCACTGCAACCAGAGATCTGCGAACAATATCTGCACAATTATCTGTGTGTGAGATGTGGCCCTAAGTCTTTTATTAAATATTTAGATCAACAGTATCAATTACTACAGAAAATGTTAAAGGTATTAGGATGGTGCACTCATCACTGTCACCATTAGCATATCATTGAATACTCACTTGAGTGCTAATTCATGTTTTTTTTTTCAGATGCCAGAATGGAAAGAGTAATTCATACAGTAAAGTAAGAGACTATCTAGTTGAACAGAATCGGGCGAATTTTACATTGTTCGCTCAGCCCCTCTAAGGCTGGGGTTACACATGAGCCCTTGGTCCGTATTTGGCTTCATTTTTGTAAAAAAAAATTTCTAAGTCTAAAAACTGACAGAAAAACGGATTGGATGTAATAAACACCCTGTCCGTTTTTTTCTGGACCTCAAAACCTTGCTCTGTCCGTTTTTGAGCCAAAAACGCTGCTAGCAACGTTTTTGGCATCAGTTAAAAAAACGCATGCGTTTTTTTTACATGGGGCCCTATGGGAAACGCATGCGTTAACGCATGGCATATATAGCCACTTGCATTAACGCATGCGTTAACGCACATGCGTTTTTAAGGAAAAATAATGAAAAAATGACTAAGTCCAAAAACGTTCAGGGGTGCAGGAGGCTCAAAAAGCACCCTATAAAAATGGATTGGTGATGAAAATCACTTCCAAAAACGTATTTCTATGTGTAACCCCAGCCTAACACGAATGCTTTGCTGAAAAGTCAGCAAGTTCAGGTTTTCTTCGGGAACTGCTCAAATAACAAAAAGCATTAGTGCATTTGCACTAATGCTTCTCTTCTACATTATGATGACAGTCAGTGTCTAGGATAGCAGGTGGGAGGTGTGATGAGGATACAAACTGGGGTGAAGTCTCAGGTCAGAGGAATGTTGGACTCCATTCTTTTCCTGTCCCACACTTACCATGTAGATGTTCTGGGCCGGCATCCAATCAAGACGCTCTAACCATCCACAACTTGCAGACTCAAAGACTTTTATGATTAGCTGCCTATGTCACATGTCCCTCGGCATATAAGAAGTGGCCATAGTCACCATTTTCACAGTGTTACGGATTAGCGATTTACTGTCTGACACCGCTGCTGCTCCTGTGTGCCTGCTAGATAGATAGACAGATACAGTTCATAAATGGGTCACAGCACTTCTTTCCAATGCATAGGGTGTTTATTCCAGCCTGGCACAGATGGCGACGTTTCGAGCCTGTCAGCTCTTTATCCAGCTGGATAAAGAGCTGACAGGCTCGAAACGTCGCCATCTGTGCCAGGCTGGAATAAACACCCTATGCATTGGAAAGAAGTGCTGTGACCCATTTATGAACTGTATGTATTGAAGAGGCTAGAAGGAGCCTCAGGGACGCTTTGCACTCTGTAATCTACCAGCACCACACGCTGCTCCTACTCTTTGACTGTAGATAGACAGATAGCTAGCAAGTAGCGACTTGATTTATTGTTATATAGATAGTAAGTTTAGACTTTTTATGGTAGAGAAGCACTGTTTGATAAATGTGACTAAATATTGCCCTATACTCTTTTTTGGCATAGAACCAATGTTTGCCAAATCTGCTGTATTTCATTCTACAGCTTTTTTTTTTTTTACATAAAAGCAGTGTTTGATAAATCTCCCTTATTATTGCCCTACACTATTTTTGAGCACAGAACCAGTGTTTTACAAATTAGCTATAGTCCCATCCACAGCTTTTTTTTGGGCGCAAAAGTAGTATTTGATAAATCTCCCTAAATATTTCCCTATACTCTTTTTGGGCAAAGATCCAGTGTTTGCCAAATCTGCTGTATTCCCATACACAGCTTTTTTGACATAAAAACAGTGTTTGATAATTCTCTTCAAATATTGCCCTATACCCTTTTTGGGCATAGAACCAGAGTTTGCGAAATCTACTCTATTTCCATACAGTCCTTTTGTGGCAGAGAAAAACTTAGTTCCAAATCTGTGTGCATCAAATATGAGTGGTAAAGGACATGGTGGTGGTAAAAAGGAGGAATAAGCGTATTGGAAATGGGTAAATGCTTGGTGTCTGTGGGGTAGGGGCTAAAGTAACTGATAGCTCTGCTCAACAAATCCTGGCTTGTTCTAGCCAAAGAAAAATGGCAACTTCTGTTAGCGGGTGACATACTATTATCCCTTTCTTAGGCAGCAATACATATCTACGACTTGTAGAATAGGCCCAGAAAGAGCAGGTGCTACAATGGATGTAATGCATTTCATCAAGTGGAGTCTCTCCCCAACATCAACATCACACACAGTTCAGTCCTCAGAGGTGGCACCCCAATTACTTGCTTCCCCACATGACACAACTCTCCAACCAGTCTACTGACTGCGGGGCACAACAAATGGGTGAGTTTTCAGAGCTGTTCACTCATATTATTGCATGAGAAATAGAGGTCTGCTGCAAAGATTCACAGTCAAGAGGAGGAAATTAGTAAATTTAGCCCAATGCTTCCCCCCTGGAAAGAGATGCACACATGCAGGAGTATCAAAATAAGCTTTTAAACAATGTTAGTACTGGTTTTCTCCAAAACACTAGTCATGGACACAGTACACATCACAGTTCCACACTTCTAACCCGGGGAACATCAAGTCATCATCGCAAAAACGTTATCAGCAGCAGCGTATCTGTTAGAAGCAATTTCTAGGAGTCATTTGACTTTTTTTAGATCATCTTTTGCAGAGCTAGAAGACAGGATAAGGCTAGCAATCCGTTTTTGGAAGTGATTTCCATGACCAATCC
Source organism: Allobates femoralis (assembly GCA_033576535.1). Lineage (NCBI taxonomy): Eukaryota > Metazoa > Chordata > Amphibia > Anura > Aromobatidae > Allobates > Allobates femoralis. The sequence goes on from JARQOC010000001.1 coordinate 297,659,921, forward strand.
TATTTTTTGGGTGCTTTTTGAGCCTCCTGTACTCCTGAACGTTTTTGGACTTAGTCATTTTTTGACCAAAATTCTAGAAAAAACGGATCCGTTTTTCCATAAGGCCCATGTTAAAATTTTTTTTTTTTTTTTTAAACGGCCCCCAAAAACGTTGCTAGCAACGTTTTTGGCTCAAAAATGTTCCTAGCAATGTTTTTAGGTGCAGAAAAAAACAGATAGAAAAACGGATTAGATGTAATAAACACCCTATCTGTTTTTGGACTTAGAAAAAAAAAATCCAAAATCTGATGCCAAAAACGGACCAAGGGCTTATGTGTGACCCTAGCCTAAGTCACCATCGATTCCACATGTTCTTTACAAAAGGTACTGGGCTGATTCAGACATTAATAGTGGTCCATCTGACATTGCAATGAACTTATGGGCTAGCAATGCTGAATTAATACCGCAAGTAGGGTTCAGAGAAATTACCATTCAGATTGGAAAGGTAGAATTGCAGAACCAGGGTATTATTATTGTAGATGTTGACCGGCAAGTTTGTGACGTCAAGTTGTGGAGCCCACTGGGACGGGGTACTCGGTTTGGACCCGGGTACTGCTGGGGATATCACGGCGGTCTTGGTCCGGACCATGTCCCGGGTTCCGCAATAAATGGGGGGATATTTACAGGGGAGTTTGTCGTGGCACCACCCATGGGTTGTGGTCAGTGAGGGGACAATCACTGCAGCAGAACCACCGGGGATGATGTTTGGCAGCTGGTCGGGGCAGCTCCTGACAGGGTAAAATGGTGCAATAGCAGTTTTGTATACCTGGAATCAAACCTAGACACTGAAGCAGGGTTCACCGAGTTTACTCTCCAATTCTTCCAAGTCACACAGTGCACGGTACAGTTCAGTACTTAACAGCTTTACACAATTGACTCCGGTAGCACTTGAACTCTCTGCAACCAGGTTGTCACTCTGAGGCCCCTCACTCTTTCCATATGTCCTTTCAGGCTGATTCTCTCTCTCTCCTCTGGGTGGATTGCGAGCGGCAACTCGGTCCCTCAATGTGGCTTCCCCATAAGTGTATGGGTGGTAAGCCGGGTCCTCCTAGTTGCTGCTATGCCCCCAACCCTGTAGTGGGAACACGGATCTGGAATATGTGTTCCCCATCAGTTTGTCTGGGGAGCCGGTGTGAAACTTCAGTCCCCCTCAGAGCCGACACTCTGGTCCCAGTCTAGCCTTGGGTGTCCCTATCTTGCAAGGGATCACCAGGCTCTTTCTTCCCGGGAATGTCAGGGGAGTCTGTCCTGCCAGTAATTTATCAGCGCTACCGTCTTCTTCGGACCCGGTGGCACTGGTCCGGTCTCTGTTGTTCCTGTCTTTGCTGGTCACTCTGACTTTACTGGTCACTCTTGGTCTTTTCCTCTCAGCCTACTCCGGCCTACTGGCTAACTACTTCCTGTTTTCCCTTTTTATACTGGTCTGTTACCTTGACAACGCCTTACCCACTTATAACTGGCCCTACCACCCCTTGTCTGCCTAAAGTCCCAGGCTCTGGGTTGGGTCTTATGTCAGTGGATGTGTGTTTTGGAGGTGTTTGATATACAAACTGTGACTACTGTATCTCCTGGCTGCAGTTCCTACCTGTGGCCACCCTGGTCGCAGGAGCACCACATTAGTACTGGTTTTCTCCAAAACACTAGTTATGGACACAGTACACATCACAGTTCCACACTTCTAACCCGGGGAACATCAAGTCATTATCGCAAAAACGTTTGACTTTTTTTTAGATCATCCTTTGCAGAGCTAGAAGACAGGATAAGTCTGACAAATAGAGAGAATCTAGAGAGGATGGTGCGGGAGTATCTACAGCTCAATATCAATGCCATGAGTGTGCACCTTTAGCATTTTGCGCTTCAAAAATTGAAAAGTAGCCTGAGCTCTCCAGTCATCCCTTGGAGATTTTGTTTTGTCTGGCAGTCAGTATTCTCTCAGAATGTGTCTTTAATGCTATCCTGCTGGATAAACACATACGGCTGTCAACTGACAATGTAGACCTACTGAAAAACCTGAGTCAGAACAAGCTTGTGTGACTATGCCTGTAGAGCATGTTTACATTTACCACCAAATAGACTGAAACAACAGATTATGACCAAATACGTTGCAAGAAATAATTAAACACTAGTGCTGTTAAAAACACAGGGTACTTGGTACATACCTTTTTTTGGAAAAACATATTTAAGGCATCCCACCTCATCAAGGTGACCCATTTTGGGACGGTCACTTCTCTAATGGTATTATGATCTGCCACTCTGCTTTCTGACCTCATTGAAAGCAGGATGCCAAGTGTGACCGGTGCTATTACGCCGAAACGCGTAGTGAGAGACCTGAGGAAGGCGCTATTACGCTGAAACGCGTAGTGAGAGAGACCAGTAATACTCATTAAAGAAGTTTTATAATTAAATTGGCAAACTTCCCGGAGTTTATTCAGAATGCGCCTGCTTAAACACTTGTTCATCCTTAACTAATCTACGGGTCCCAAAATGGACTCACAGAAATGAGATGCAATACAACAGCTTTGCTCAGGAAAGGGAAGTGTGGTGATGGCTTGGGTCACACTACCGTTAATATCTGATTTTATTGGGCTGCGCTTAATACTTAGATGTTTTCTCCAGAAGCGCATACTGTTAATGCTATGCGCTTCTGGAGAACACTGCCCCATAGCAACCCGCCTTGTACCTTTACAGCGGCCTCTCACAGAGCTGCTAGGAGGCCGCTTTTCAGGAGCGCACAGGAAAACGATGTCAGCAGTGTTTCCTGTGTGCTCCTGAAAAGCAGCCATCATGCAGCTCTGTGAGCGGCCACTGTCAAGGTACACTGCAGGTTGCTATGGGGCAGGCAGCGTTCTCCAGAAGCGCATATCATTAACGGTATGCGCATCTGGATAAAATTTCTAAGTAGTAAGCGCAGTCCAGTAAAACCAGCTATTAATGGTAGTGTGACCCCAGCCGATCTCCCTAACTTGTCAGAAGACAAGTAGTTAAATGGTAATACAGAAAAACCTGAGTCAGAGCAAATGTGTGTGAACATGCCTGTAGAGCATGTTCACATTGACCACCAAATAGACTGAAACACCAAGAAAAGTATGTGCAGATTATTATGACCAAATACCTTGCAATAAATTATTAAAAACAAGTGCTGCTAAAAACACAGGGTACTTGTGTAGACCCCCTAACTTCTATCAAGAGGAACAAATCATTGATCTCCAAGGAGTTTTTCACCCCAGTGGTTGACTGAGGAGACTACACGCTGGTGTACTTTTCAGTGTGCTGCATTCATCTCACCATTATAATATATAAACTCTGGGGCAAATGATGCCACTTTAGTGGTGACTGTGCCTGTTTTTTTTTTTTTTTTTTAAATAGAGACTAGTGATGAGCGAGTACCAAAATGCTCGGGTGCTTGATGCTCGGGCCGAGCATCCCAAGATACTCGTGTACTCGGCCCGAGCACCGAGCCCAATGTTATCCTATGGGAGACCCGAGTATTTTTATGAAATGACTGCCGGCAGCATGTAGAAGCCATAAAAATGTCACAAAAGTCTCAGAAGAGTGCTCAAATTTTTATTATTATTATTATTATTATTTATTTATATAGCGCCATTAGGTTCCATGGCGCTTTACATGAGGATGAGGGAGACAAGAACAAGTACACTAAATCTAGGCGATCAGGACGTACAGGTACAGGAGGGGCAGGGACCCTATCCACAAGGGCTCACAGTCTAAGAGGGGCGGGTTAGGATACAGTAGGATGGGGGAATGTCAGGTATGGGGCGGTCGCCTGGGTCTCATGGCAGGTTGTAGGCTTGACGGAACAGGTGAGTCTTCAGGTGACACTTGAAGCTTCTCAGGGTAGGCGAGTGTCTGACGTGTTCGGGCAGGGAGTTCCAGAGTAAGGCAGATGCCCGGGAGAAGACCTGGACTCGGTTGTGCGAAGAGGTGATGAGGGGGGAGCAGAGGAGGAGTTCTTGGGAGGAGCGGAGGTTGCGTGAGGGTAGCTATCGGGAGACCAGGTCAGAGATGTATGGTGGGGCCAGGTTGTGTATGGCTTTGTACGCCATGGTTAGTGTTTTGAATTGGGATCTCTTGGAGATGGGGAGCCAGTGAAGGGCTTGGTAGAGGGGGGAGACAGAGGAGTAGCGGGAGGACATATAGATGAGTCGAGCAGCGGAGTTGAGGATAGACTGGAGAGCTGTGAGGGAGTTAGCCGGGAGGCCATTGAGAAGGAGGTTGCAGTAGTCAAGGCGGGAGATGATAAGAGCATGGATGAGTGTTTTAGCGGTGTCATGGGTGAGGAAGGAGCGGATCCGTGAGATATTCTTGAGCTGGAGCCGGAGAGATGTGGTGAGGGCCTCGATGTGGGGCTTGAAGGATAGGGAGGAGTCAAGGATTACCCCGAGGCACTTGGCTTGGGGGACTGGGGAGAGGGCACAGTCGTTGATGCAGATGGATAGGTTGGGAGGTGGAGTCGAATTTCTTGGGGGGAAGACTATGAATTCAGTTTTGTCCATGTTGAGTTTAAGGAAGCGAGCAGAGAAGAAGGATGAGATGGCGGAAAGGCATTGTGGGATTTTCGAGAGTAGGGAGGCGATGTCAGGGCCGGACAGGTAGATTTGGGTGTCGTCTGCATAGAGGTGGTACTGGAGGCCATGGGACTCGATGAGTTGCCCTAGGCCGAGAGTGTAAATGGAGAAAAGTAGGGGTCCCAGGACCGAACCTTGGGGGACTCCGACAGAAAGGGAGTAGGGTGGGGAGAAGGTGTGGGAGTGCGAGACGCTGAAGGTCCGGTGCGCTAGGTATGAGGAGATCCAGGAGAGGGCAAGGTGGGTGATGCCAAGGGATTCCAGGATCCGGAGAAGAAGGGAGTGGTCAACCGTGTCAAAGGCGGCAGACAGGTCAAGGAGTAGCAGGATGGAGTAGTGGTGTTTGTTCTTGGCGGTCAGTAGGTCGTTGATGACTTTGGTCAGGGCTGTTTCGGTGGAATGGAGGGGCGGAAGCCAGACTGTAGGCGGTCGAAGTGGGAGCACGAGGAGAGGTGAGAGGACAGTTCAGAGTGGACGTGCTGTTCAAGTAGCTTAGAGGCGAATGGGAGAAGAGATATGGGGCGATAGAGACAGCGGTAGGGTCAAGTGAGGTTTTTTTTAGGATGGGCGTGATTAGGGCGTGTTTGAAGGTCGAGTGGAAGGTACGAGTGCTAAGTGAAAGGTTAAAGAGTTGGGTGAGGGCTGGGATGAAAAAATGGAGGTGTGGCTCGGAATGAGGTGGGATGGGAGTGGGTCGTGGGCGCTGGTGGTGAGGTGTGATTTTGACAGGAGGGAGGAGAGTTGGTCTTCAGTTATGGGGGGGAAGTGGCTGATGGAGGAGGAGGGCAGTGTAGGTGGGAAGGGGAGTTGTGGGGATAGTGGACCGAAGCTGCTTCTGATCTTGTCGATCTTCTCCTTGAAGAAGGTCGCAAAGTCTTCAGCAGAGATGAGGGGAGAAGGGGGAGGAGTGGGCGGGCGAAGTAAGGAGTTGAAAGTTTTGAAGAGCTGTTTGGGGTTGCGGGACAGAGAGGTTATAAGGGATGAGAAGAACACTTGCTTGGCGGTAGCAAGTGCCGTCTTGAAGTCAGTGATGGATTGCTTGAACAGAGCAAAGTGCTCGGGGGTGTGAGACTTTTCCATCTCCTCTCGGTGACTCTGGACGCCCGTCTCAGGTTTTTAGTGAGGGTGGTGTGCCAGGGTTGCCTGTTAATGCGTGGAGCATGGAGAGTGAGGGGGCGGCTAGGTCGAGAGCGTTCGTTATGATGGTGTTGTATAGGGTGGTGGCAATGTCAATGTCATCAGCGCAGGGTATGTCGGTGAGAGGGAGGAGTGATTCAGAGAATAAAGGAAGATCAAGGTCTTTTAGGTTTCGGCGAGGGTGATCAAGTTTGCGGAGAGGGGGTAGTGTGGCAGGGGAGGAGAGGGTGGAGAAGGTCAAGAGATGGTGGTCGGACAGTGTGAGTACCGAGGTTGTGAGGTTAGAGAGGGAGCAAAGGCGGGTAAAGATGAGGTCAAGCGTGTGGCCTTGTTCGTGGGTGGGAGAGGAGGACCATTGGGAGAGCCCTAGGTAAGTGGTCAAGGTAAGAAGGTTGGAGGTGGCTGAGGAGGGAGTGTCAACGGGGATATTTAAGTCGCCCATGATGATGGAGGGGATGTCAGTGGAGAGGAAGTGAAGTAGCCAGGTGGTGAAGTAGTCAAGGAAGGAGGCGGTGGGTCTGGGGGGGCGGTAGATGATGGCTATTTGGAGGTTGCAGGGGGAGAAGATTCGGACTGAGTGGGCTTCGAAGGTGGGGACAGTGACGGATGGGGGCTGGGGGATAGGGCTGAAGGTGCAGGAGTTGGACAGCAGTATGCCGACTCCACTGCCATGTTTGCCAGAGGGACGGGGGGTGTGGGACAGGCTGAGGCCGCCGTAGGATAGTGCAGCAGGGGAGGCCGTGTCGGAGGGGGTGAGCCAGGTTTCGGTGAGGCCAAGGAACAACAGTTTCCTGGAGATAAAGAGATCATGGATGTCGGGGAGTTTGTTGCACACTGAGCGGGCATTCCAGAGTGCGCCAGGTAGAGCGGTAGGTGGGGCATGGGTTGGGGGAATGGGTCTGATGTTGGTGGGGTTGCGAGGGCTAGTGGTGGTGAGGTTATGAGGGTCAGCAGTGGGTCGCGGGATGAAGGTTGTTGTGGGGATGTTGCGGGGGGGAGCCATTATTGGGGGAGATGTCACCGGCAAGGAGGAGGAGTAGGCAGAGGGTTAGCAGGTGGGAGCATGAGAGCTTGCGATGCGGGCGTGCTTGTTTGGTGATTGAGGATTGAAAGTGAATGAAAAGGTTGGTGAAGTGGGTGAGGTGGTTTGGCAGGATGGAGGGTGAGAGCAGTATTTTGTTGCTGGGAGGGGGGATAAGTGGGGGTAGTAGGAAGTGGAGAAGGATGGGAGTGAGAGTGAGGAGTAGTGGGAACATTGCATACGGAGAACAGGGAGTGAGTGTGGCAGCAGGGGTCAGACGCAGAGTGGGGAAAGTTGTGGTAGTTGGTGAATGGTCATCAGTGGGGAGTGGTCACGGGATGAGGTGATAACAGGGGATGAGATGCAAGGTGGGGGGTTGGATGGATGGGTCAGATGGGGAAGTTGGGGGATCAGTCGAGGCGGTCAGGGTTGACAGAGGCGATTGCTGGGTTGGCTGATGGAGCAGCCGTGGGACAGCTGAGGCATCCAGGGTTCAGTCCGGGGTGGAATGCCATCAAGGTATGAGCTACAGTCCAGGGGAGATGTGGCTGGGGATGAGATCTAGCAGTCCGGGACAGGATGATGGAGCGGAGGACAAGGTGATGCAGCCAATATGGGGAGAAATAGTAGTCAAGAGGAGGTAAGATGGCTGGGGAGGAAGGGTGGACTGATGACTAGTTCTTTATTTCTTGAAGGGATTGAAGGAGTTAATATGAAGTGAAGTAGTAAGGGTGGTAGAGATTAGAATGGTAATCTCCAAAGAGTGCACTTTAAAATAATTCTTTATTTAGTAAATACTAAAATCAGTAAGTAGTGTGTGTAACCCTACACCTGTATCTAGTAAAACAAAGAGATAACAGTTGTATGGGAGGATCCCTGCGTCTCTATCCTTCCCCTACCAACTGTCTCTGCCTGACTACGGAGGTTTAAACACGTTATGTAAATGGTGTCCCCGTTCCACGGCGGCTCACCCTGAGTGTCCCTATATTCTTACTCAGGGCAAATTGCTACCGGCAGGGTACCTGTCATATATCTTGGATGTGCTAGAAAATGAGCCTGGGTCAAACCCCAGTGCCCTTCCTGCGTGTGTGTGTGCAGCTTAGATGTATGTACGTTTTTTAGGGAGAGTTCTACTTGATATTACCATAAACCCAAATATCAGGTCTCAAGGTGAGGTACCATCTATCCCCCAAGATCACATCACCAGCACATGTATATATGCACACACAACTTCACCCCTATTATGCTCAAACAGTGGGAGATAACGCAGGCCCAGCAATCATCACAAGTAGGCAGGTTAATAACCCATCAAGCAGAGTTAGAACTTATCATTCCACTTATCTGATGTTATAGATGTTCCATCAGTCCCAGTCTCTGTCATACAGCGTATGACCTCTCAGTCTCCGTCATACAGCGTACGACCTCTCGACGCGTTTCTGCCCGCTAATTCAGCTGGGCGTCCTCAGGAGCGACTGTGCTGTGTTGGTTACCAGGTGGTTCCATATAAGTCACCCGGGGCGCTGTAAGAGGTGGTATAATAACCTACCCTCTAGTCCTCAATAGTGTCAGCAGCAAGGGGTGACTCCAGGATACCACCTTATATACCCTAGTGTCCTGCCATTAGTGAGGACAGGTGTCACAGCCTGTCTCCCGCCTGGGAAGCGCTACTTCCGGTTCCGCGTCGCGGACCGGAAGTGCGTCATTCCCGGTATTAGGGCGGCCGCAGCAGATGCTTGCGTTCCACAAGCTGTACCCGCGACTTCCGGTGTGCGTTCCACACACCGGAAGCGCGTCATCTCAAGCTCAGATGTGGCCCGCCCCACAGAATCCCGGGCTAGGCAGGACAGTGCAGCAGTATTTACTGCCCGCACATCCTGTGCAACCCGGAAAGGGGCTGGATGGGAAACAAATACAGGGATACATTGGTTCCACCACAAGGACCCTTGTAACCACCAGAGTCCAGGGTGAAAACTACCTGTAAATATTAATATAATGGACACGTATATACTTATATAAATGATATTAACTCTGAATTGGGTGATTATCATGTCCATTCCTTCTGTTTTATACTTACAGGTATCCTGCTACCCCATACATTCCCCACCAATCGTCTTAAATCACATTTGTACAGTTTTTCTATCTTGATGGTGATGCACCCTTACACACAGTTAAATCACCGCGTATCATTCCTCTCCATCATAGTTCAATCATGTGTATAAGACGATATAGTGCCATATATATATATAGTATGGTCACCTTTCAATGCTCGGCTATACTTTCATTGGTACCCTCCTCACATGTGTCTGCACTAAACATCACAAGGGAGAAAAGTCTCATTATAGTTTTACCAGACTTAGTTTTAGATGATTGTGTCACCTTAATAGGAGACCAAGTTAGATTAACCTTTTGGTCCATTTAGGACTAATAGTTCAAGCGGGATCCTATACGGATGCCCGGGATCAAAAGAAATAATACCAGAACGTAGACTAGCGCTCCCTGGAAACGCAGGAACGTGACAGGAAGTTAGGGGATTATAAGAACGGAACATAGGAAATCTGTTCATTTAGACCTCCCCTTCCGGTGGAATCCAATCTGTATATCCATTTGCATTCCCTTCTGAGGATCTCCCCATCCCAATTACCTCCTCGTTTGGGCTTCTCCACCACTTCCAATATCTGGAAACCAATGCCTTTTACGTCTCCCCATGAACCTCATGTACATGTCTGGATATTGGGGTATCGCGCTCATTCCTTATATCGCCCATGTGGTCCCCAATTCTCCTTCTAAATTCCCTTTTCGTTTTTCCCACATAGTCCCTTGGGCAACCACATTGGAACAAGTATACAACTCCTTCGGTTTTACAGTTGCCAAACTGTCTGTTCTCATATATGGCACCTGTAGTACTACTTCTGGCTGTCTTTGTTACCCTTACGTGGTTGCAGAATGAGCACTTCCCGCACCTAAATGTGCCAGATTGTCTCTTTTCCAACCATGTACCTTTTCTTTTAGGGGGACAGTATTGGCTGTGGACAAGTTGGTCTCTTAGTGACCTCCCCCTCCTATAGGTAATAGCCGGTCTCTCAGGGATCAAGGGTGCCACATCTTTATCTGCCTTCAGGATGTCCCAATATTTCTGGATGATACTCCTCACCTCACCAGCCCTATCATCATAGGTACCTATGATACGAATCGTATCATCTCCTAATCTATGTTTGTTGGGTCTCAATAGAGATTCCCTATTGCTGTCTCTCGCATGTTTATAGGCTTGGTTTAGTACGTGAGGTGGGTAACCTTTCTCGGCGAACCGTACCTGCATCCGTCTCGCCTCGGTTTGAAATTTGGTAACATCGGAACAATTCCTTCTGGCCCTTAAGTACTGACCCCTTGGTATCCCCTCCCTCAGTCCCCTTGGATGGTGACTATCCCATCTCAGGAGATCATTTGTTGCGGTTGGTTTTCGGAATATACAGGTCTGGAGGCCTCCCTTTCCATCCTTATAGATATTGACATCTAGGAAATTCAGAGAATGTTCGTTTATTTCTGACGTAAACCGTAACCCTAGGTTATTGACATTCAACTGCCTGATGAAGTTATTGAATGATACACCATCCCCTCTCCACAATACTAGCACATCATCGATGTATCTGCCCCAATAAACTATTTGGGGCTCCCACCATGATGTGTCCTCATTCGTGAAGACAACCGTGTCCTCCCACCAGCCCAGGAGCAAGTTCGCATAGCTTGGGGCACAAGAACTCCCCATAGCTGTGCCCCTGAGCTGGTGGTAAAACTTCCCATTGAATTCAAAGCAGTTGTGTGTCAATACGTAATTCAGCAGATCCAGGACAAATTTGTTATGTCTCATGTACTGGTTCCCACGTCCAGATAGATAGAACTCAGTGGCACGCAGCCCCATCTCATGCGGGATGCTGCTGTACAGGGCCTCCACATCTATGGAGGCCAGCTGTACATCAGCCCCCACAGATACACCATCCAGTTTACTGATTAAATCCAAAGTGTCACGGATATATGATGGTAAACTCGTGACATAATTGCGTAGTATCTTATCAAGGTATATCCCGCATCTTTGAGTTACTGAATTGATGCCCGATACTATTGGTCTCCCCTTGAGGGGGACCAACCCTTTATGTATCTTAGGGAGTGAGTAAAAAACTGCTGTCACGGGGTGGGAGTTGTACATGAAGTCCATCTCTTTTCTGCTGATTACGCCCTCCTCAAATGCCTCTGTCAGTAAGGCGTGTAATTCACATTGATATTCCTCTATTGGGTCATTGTCTAGTTTCCTGTAAGTAGTCTGATCATCCAATATCCTGGCGCACATTGTTTTATAGATGGTATGATCCATTAATACCAAATTGCCGCCCTTATCCGATGGTTTCAATATTAGATCATCTTTTGCAACGAGAGCATCAAGAGCCACCCTTTCCTCTTTTGAGAGGTTTGGTTGGTAATTGCCCCTTCGCTCTCGTAGTTCTCTCAATTCCCTAGTAGCCAGACTCAGAAAAATATCAATGCTTGTCACCTCACCGACAGGAGGCATCTTCTTACTGGGTGGTCTGCAATCAGTAAAGGGTCCCTTCCCCTCCACTCTAAGGGTATCTCTGTGTAAATCCATCATGACCCCAAAGGTAGCTAAATCCTCCTCCTCTATGTCAATATCCTGGTACCTGGTCTCATCGTTGAGTTTAAAAAACCTTTTCCACTTCAGCTTTCTCGCAAATAGGTTCAGGTCTTTAACCCAATCGAAATCGCTGAAGTGGTTGGTGGGAACGAATGATAGACCTTTAGATAGTACGTGTTTATCGATATCAGAGAGGACATGGTTAGTCAGGTTTATTATCCGATTCTCATCTATTATACTAGTCCTGTGGATGTTGTTGGTGTTTTGTCTCTCAGTAGGTAAGGGTCTCTTCCTAAAAAAGGACCAGTAACTACCGTCCCCAGGAGAGTTGGTCTTGATGAGTAAGATCCAAACCGTGGCCCACCACCATATCGATCCCCTCCACCAGGACTTAGATCCCGATCCCCTGATCCATGATCCTCTGAACCACCCCTGCCTTGGCCACCCCTGCCCCTTCCTCCCTTCTTTCTCCATTTCTTTTTCCCTTTAGGTTTTGGATTGAAACCTCCTGGGTTAGGTCGCTTGTCCCCCCTTGTCCTTCTTTATCAGAAGGGTCTGGTTCGGAGGCCGAGGTATCTGTATTGGTAATATTTCGGTCACCTCTCTGAATAAAGAGGTAAGCTCTCTTTTCTTTAAATTCCGCCAGATCTCTCACAAATTGCTTGTGTTTCCTTTCCTTAATGAACGATTGTAAGCGTCCCACACTGTGTTCTAATGCGGCTTCACGTTTACCAAAATCAGGATCCTCCTTATATTTCTTCGCCTCCTCAGTTAGATTTACTAGTTGTTTTGAGGTGGTTTCAAATGACTTCTTTTCTCCCTCCAAAAGCAGTTTCATAAACCTAAGGGAACTATTTATCGATTCCTCCTCCCACTTTTCTAGTAGGGCTGGTGTCCTAGACCTTTGGGCGGGAATGATATTCAAACGGAGACCTTTGGGGACTATCATGGTGGGAGAAAAACACTCTATCTCCCACCATGATAGTCCCCAAAGGTCTCCGTTTGAATATCATTCCCGCCCAAAGGTCTAGGACACCAGCCCTACTAGAAAAGTGGGAGGAGGAATCGATAAATAGTTCCCTTAGGTTTATGAAACTGCTTTTGGAGGGAGAAAAGAAGTCATTTGAAACCACCTCAAAACAACTAGTAAATCTAACTGAGGAGGCGAAGAAATATAAGGAGGATCCTGATTTTGGTAAACGTGAAGCCGCATTAGAACACAGTGTGGGACGCTTACAATCGTTCATTAAGGAAAGGAAACACAAGCAATTTGTGAGAGATCTGGCGGAATTTAAAGAAAAGAGAGCTTACCTCTTTATTCAGAGAGGTGACCGAAATATTACCAATACAGATACCTCGGCCTCCGAACCAGACCCTTCTGATAAAGAAGGACAAGGGGGTGACAAGCGACCTAACCCAGGAGGTTTCAATCCAAAACCTAAAGGGAAAAAGAAATGGAGAAAGAAGGGAGGAAGGGGCAGGGGTGGCCAAGGCAGGGGTGGTTCAGAGGATCATGGATCAGGGGATCGGGATCTAAGTCCTGGTGGAGGGGATCGATATGGTGGTGGGCCACGGTTTGGATCTTACTCATCAAGACCAACTCTCCTGGGGACGGTAGTTACTGGTCCTTTTTTAGGAAGAGACCCTTACCTACTGAGAGACAAAACACCAACAACATCCACAGGACTAGTATAATAGATGAGAATCGGATAATAAACCTGACTAACCATGTCCTCTCTGATATCGATAAACACGTACTATCTAAAGGTCTATCATTCGTTCCCACCAACCACTTCAGCGATTTCGATTGGGTTAAAGACCTGAACCTATTTGCGAGAAAGCTGAAGTGGAAAAGGTTTTTTAAACTCAACGATGAGACCAGGTACCAGGATATTGACATAGAGGAGGAGGATTTAGCTACCTTTGGGGTCATGATGGATTTACACAGAGATACCCTTAGAGTGGAGGGGAAGGGACCCTTTACTGATTGCAGACCACCCAGTAAGAAGATGCCTCCTGTCGGTGAGGTGACAAGCATTGATATTTTTCTGAGTCTGGCTACTAGGGAATTGAGAGAACTACGAGAGCGAAGGGGCAATTACCAACCAAACCTCTCAAAAGAGAAAGGGTGGCTCTTGATGCTCTCGTTGCAAAAGATGATCTAATATTGAAACCATCGGATAAGGGCGGCAATTTGGTATTAATGGATCATACCATCTATAAAACAATGTGCGCCAGGATATTGGATGATCAGACTACTTACAGGAAACTAGACAATGACCCAATAGAGGAATATCAATGTGAATTACACGCCTTACTGACAGAGGCATTTGAGGAGGGCGTAATCAGCAGAAAAGAGATGGACTTCATGTACAACTCCCACCCCGTGACAGCAGTTTTTTACTCACTCCCTAAGATACATAAAGGGTTGGTCCCCCTCAAGGGGAGACCAATAGTATCGGGCATCAATTCAGTAACTCAAAGATGCGGGATATACCTTGATAAGATACTACGCAATTATGTCACGAGTTTACCATCATATATCCGTGACACTTTGGATTTAATCAGTAAACTGGATGGTGTATCTGTGGGGGCTGATGTACAGCTGGCCTCCATAGATGTGGAGGCCCTGTACAGCAGCATCCCGCATGAGATGGGGCTGCGTGCCACTGAGTTCTATCTATCTGGACGTGGGAACCAGTACATGAGACATAACAAATTTGTCCTGGATCTGCTGAATTACGTATTGACACACAACTGCTTTGAATTCAATGGGAAGTTTTACCACCAGCTCAGGGGCACAGCTATGGGGAGTTCTTGTGCCCCAAGCTATGCGAACTTGCTCCTGGGCTGGTGGGAGGACACGGTTGTCTTCACGAATGAGGACACATCATGGTGGGAGCCCCAAATAGTTTATTGGGGCAGATACATCGATGATGTGCTAGTATTGTGGAGAGGGGATGGTGTATCATTCAATAACTTCATCAGGCAGTTGAATGTCAATAACCTAGGGTTACGGTTTACGTCAGAAATAAACGAACATTCTCTGAATTTCCTAGATGTCAATATCTATAAGGATGGAAAGGGAGGCCTCCAGACCTGTATATTCCGAAAACCAACCGCAACAAATGATCTCCTGAGATGGGATAGTCACCATCCAAGGGGACTGAGGGAGGGGATACCAAGGGGTCAGTACTTAAGGGCCAGAAGGAATTGTTCCGATGTTACCAAATTTCAAACCGAGGCGAGACGGATGCAGGTACGGTTCGCCGAGAAAGGTTACCCACCTCACGTACTAAACCAAGCCTATAAACATGCGAGAGACAGCAATAGGGAATCTCTATTGAGACCCAACAAACATAGATTAGGAGATGATACGATTCGTATCATAGGTACCTATGATGATAGGGCTGGTGAGGTGAGGAGTATCATCCAGAAATATTGGGACATCCTGAAGGCAGATAAAGATGTGGCACCCTTGATCCCTGAGAGACCGGCTATTACCTATAGGAGGGGGAGGTCACTAAGAGACCAACTTGTCCACAGCCAATACTGTCCCCCTAAAAGAAAAGGTACATGGTTGGAAAAGAGACAATCTGGCACATTTAGGTGCGGGAAGTGCTCATTCTGCAACCACGTAAGGGTAACAAAGACAGCCAGAAGTAGTACTACAGGTGCCATATATGAGAACAGACAGTTTGGCAACTGTAAAACCGAAGGAGTTGTATACTTGTTCCAATGTGGTTGCCCAAGGGACTATGTGGGAAAAACGAAAAGGGAATTTAGAAGGAGAATTGGGGACCACATGGGCGATATAAGGAATGAGCGCGATACCCCAATATCCAGACATGTACATGAGGTTCATGGGGGAGACGTAAAAGGCATTGGTTTCCAGATATTGGAAGTGGTGGAGAAGCCCAAACGAGGAGGTAATTGGGATGGGGAGATCCTCAGAAGGGAATGCAAATGGATATACAGATTGGATTCCACCGGAAGGGGAGGTCTAAATGAACAGATTTCCTATGTTCCGTTCTTATAATCCCCTAACTTCCTGTCACGTTCCTGCGTTTCCAGGGAGCGCTAGTCTACGTTCTGGTATTATTTCTTTTGATCCCGGGCATCCGTATAGGATCCCGCTTGAACTATTAGTCCTAAATGGACCAAAAGGTTAATCTAACTTGGTCTCCTATTAAGGTGACACAATCATCTAAAACTAAGTCTGGTAAAACTATAATGAGACTTTTCTCCCTTGTGATGTTTAGTGCAGACACATGTGAGGAGGGTACCAATGAAAGTATAGCCGAGCATTGAAAGGTGACCATACTATATATATATATGGCACTATATCGTCTTATACACATGATTGAACTATGATGGAGAGGAATGATACGCGGTGATTTAACTGTGTGTAAGGGTGCATCACCATCAAGATAGAAAAACTGTACAAATGTGATTTAAGACGATTGGTGGGGAATGTATGGGGTAGCAGGATACCTGTAAGTATAAACAGAAGGAATGGACATGATAATCACCCAATTCAGAGTTAATATCATTTATATAAGTATATACGTGTCCATTATATTAATATTTACAGGTAGTTTTCACCCTGGACTCTGGTGGTTACAAGGGTCCTTGTGGTGGAACCAATGTATCCCTGTATTTGTTTCCCATCCAGCCCCTTTCCGGGTTGCACAGGATGTGCGGGCAGTAAATACTGCTGCACTGTCCTGCCTAGCCCGGGATTCTGTGGGGCGGGCCACATCTGAGCTTGAGATGACGCGCTTCCGGTGTGTGGAACGCACACCGGAAGTCGCGGGTACAGCTTGTGGAACGCAAGCATCTGCTGCGGCCGCCCTAATACCGGGAATGACGCACTTCCGGTCCGCGACGCGGAACCGGAAGTAGCGCTTCCCAGGCGGGGAGACAGGCTGTGACACCTGTCCTCACTAATGGCAGGACACTAGGGTATATAAGGTGGTATCCTGGAGTCACCCCTTGCTGCTGACACTATTGAGGACTAGAGGGTAGGTTATTATACCACCTCTTACAGCGCCCCGGGTGACTTATATGGAACCACCTGGTAACCAACACAGCACAGTCGCTCCTGAGGACGCCCAGCTGAATTAGCGGGCAGAAACGCGTCGAGAGGTCGTACGCTGTATGACGGAGACTGAGAGGTCATACGCTGTATGACAGAGACTGGGACTGATGGAACATCTATAACATCAGATAAGTGGAATGATAAGTTCTAACTCTGCTTGATGGGTTATTAACCTGCCTACTTGTGATGATTGCTGGGCCTGCGTTATCTCCCACTGTTTGAGCATAATAGGGGTGAAGTTGTGTGTGCATATATACATGTGCTGGTGATGTGATCTTGGGGGATAGATGGTACCTCACCTTGAGACCTGATATTTGGGTTTATGGTAATATCAAGTAGAACTCTCCCTAAAAAACGTACATACATCTAAGCTGCACACACACACGCAGGAAGGGCACTGGGGTTTGACCCAGGCTCATTTTCTAGCACATCCAAGATATATGACAGGTACCCTGCCGGTAGCAATTTGCCCTGAGTAAGAATATAGGGACACTCAGGGTGAGCCGCCGTGGAACGGGGACACCATTTACATAACGTGTTTAAACCTCCGTAGTCAGGCAGAGACAGTTGGTAGGGGAAGGATAGAGACGCAGGGATCCTCCCATACAACTGTTATCTCTTTGTTTTACTAGATACAGGTGTAGGGTTACACACACTACTTACTGATTTTAGTATTTACTAAATAAAGAATTATTTTAAAGTGCACTCTTTGGAGATTATTATTTATGAATAGAGTCACACCCCATTATTATTTCAGAATTAGAGATTAGAATGGAAACATTGTGGAGGCTTTATATTCCTTTACCTGACAGTCTTTTCCAGTCTATTTCTAAGTATTGTACTTAGAAAATGTACTTTGAAAGATGTAGTTTGAAAGGTACATGGATCAGACTAAGTCTGGATCAGTCTTGTGGTTCAGAGTATATCTGTAGCTGAATAGGTTTCAGGTGTTGATTAGTGGCTGGGTGTGGAAGAAGTGAGCAGATGATGGGGGTTACACAGAGGTAATAAAAATGGGAAGGGGCTGGAGAACTAGCTCTAGGTCATGCAACACTGATCATGAGGAATGGTGAAAAGCAGAGGCATGAAAGGTAAGAAAATAAAAACATATATAGAAATTATAAGCACAGTATGTAAGCAGTGAGTTTAGCAAAGCTGGGTGGATGGCTGGAAGTTCATAAAGCGTACCTAACACACATTCTGAGCACAGTATGTAAGCAGTGAGTTTAGCAAAGCTGGGTGGATGGCTGGAAGTTCATAAAGCGTACCTAACACACATTCTAAGCACAGTATATAAACAGTGAGTTTAGCAAAGCTGGGTGGATGGCTGGAAGTTCATAAAGCGTACCTAACACACATTCTAAGCACAGTATATAAGCAGTGAGTTTAGCAAAGCTGGGTGGATGGCTGGAAGTTCATAAAGCGTACCTAACACACATTCTAAGCACAGTATATAAGCAGTGAGTTTAGCAAAGCTGGGTGGATGGCTGGAAGTTCATAAAGCGTACCTAACACACATTCTAAGCACAGTATATAAGCAGTGAGTTTAGCAAATGGCATGGCAACACCATGGGGAAGACCCCTGTAAGCATTTCTCACTCAAAAGTCACAGCTGTGAACAATGTTGTCCGAGTTTCACGCCAATTTTACGGAGTCACCAGAAAACCTTCCAAAATGACACCAAAATGAATATTCAGGGTGGAAATGTTAAGGGCACATACCCAATAGTGAGATACAGCTGGTATATGTTACTTTTTGTGATTACATGAAAGATTTTACGTGAAAACATTGTGCGGCACTCCAATGTCCCTGAGAAGAGACGTACATGAAGCCCTGTCTTGACATAATGTGCCCATTTTGAGGAAGTGGGTGTATTGTAGTATTTTCCTTTACCAGGGCAGTCCAAAATTGTGAGGTTCACCAATGACCCATGCATACAGACAGGCATGAGGGCCTGTAAACCTGAAGTGGGTGTATTGTAGTATAGCCCTTTGGCAGGGCAGCCAAAAATTGGGAGGTTCAACAATGCCCCTGGATACAGACGTGCAGGAGGGCCCGTAAACCTGAAGTGGGTGTATTGTAGTATAGCCCTTTGGCAGGGCAGCCAAAAATTGTGAGTTTCAACAATGCCCCTGGACACAGATGTGTAGGAGGGCCTGTAAACCTGAAGTGGGTGTATTGTAGTATAGCCCTTTGGCAGGGCAGCCAAAAATTGGGAGGTTCAACAATGCCCCTGGATACAGACGTGCAGGAGGGCCTGTAAACCTGAAGTGGGTGTATTGTAGTATAGCCCTTTGGCAGGGCAGCCAAAAATTGGGAGGTTCAACAATGACCCATGCATACAGACATGCATGAGGGCCTGTAAACCTGAAGTGGGTGTATTGTAGTACAGCCCTTTGGCAGGGCAGCCAAAAATTGGGAGGCTCCACATTGTCCCTGGATAGAGACGTGCATGAGGGCCTCAAAACTTTTTTCCCATTGAAAAGGAGCGGGTCTCCTGTCGTTGTAATGCCCATTCTAAAAGAATGGGCAAAAAAATTTACCACTGGGGGTATACCTGAAACAACAGCCTAACTATT
Organism: Allobates femoralis; assembly: GCA_033576535.1. Lineage (NCBI taxonomy): Eukaryota > Metazoa > Chordata > Amphibia > Anura > Aromobatidae > Allobates > Allobates femoralis. Next base: position 297,679,023 of record JARQOC010000001.1, read on the forward strand.
GTAATGGTCATCATGGTGGCACATGAGGAGAAGGAGGAGCAGTCCAGCGATTAGCCAAAGTCCAGAAGTGTGTACCCATGGGTGAGTGGAGGTACATGGCAAATTCCCATAACAAAATTTTAATTCCGCTGTCATTTGCTGGTGGTGTGGTGAAGTCTGGCCCAATCCAACCCTTGTTCATCTTGATGAGAGTCAGCCTGTCAGCATTTTCAGTTGACAGGCGGGTGCGTTTATCAGTAATGATTCCACCTGCGGCACTAAAAACACGCTCTGACAAAACGCTAGCGGCAGGGCAGGCCAGGACTTCCAAGGTGTAGAGAGCCAATTCATGCCACGTGTCCAGCTTGGAGACCCAATAATTGTAAGGCACAGAGGAATGTCGGAGTGCAGTTGTTCGATCGCAAGGTACTCCTTCAGCATCTGGCCAAACTTAGCATTTCTTGTGGCACTACCCCGCACCTCAAGGGCTGTGGTACGTGAGGGGCTGAGAAATCTGTCCCACATCGTAAAGACTGTTCCCCTACCTCTGGCGGATTGGACTTGTGCTCCTCTCGGCTGTACGCCTTGGTTGTCCACCGATTCCTGACCTATGCCGCTAGCGTTTTGTGAGGGGAATGCTTTGCCTACTTCCGTGACTATGGCCTTTTGGAACTGCTGCATTTTGGCTGACCTCTCCGCCTCAGGAATAAGAGACATAAAGTTCTCCTTGTATTGTGGGTCTAAGAGTGTTGCCAACCAGTAGTGATTGTCGGCCAAGATGTTCTGAACGTGAGGGTCACGAGCCAGGCAGCTTGCCATAAAGTCAGCCATGTGCACTAGACTCTTAACAGCCATCACTTCAGTATCCTGACCAACACGATGAATGAACATGCTGTCCTCCTCATCCTCCCCCTCCTCCTCCTCCTCATCTCCCCTGTCCTCTGGCCAGCCACGCTGAAGCGAGGGTATAACTGGTGTGCATGTCATATCCTCAATTTGGTTGCTCCATGTCTTCATCCTCCTCCTCCTCGTCATAGTCCTCCACTGCACGTTGTGATGAGATGAGGCTGGGCTGTGTGTTATCACCCACACCCACTACTGTTTCTTGCTCCAACTCATCACGCTCCTCCTGCAATGCATCATCTTTGTTTTTGAGCAGAGACCGTTTTAGAAGGCAGAGTAGCTGTATGGTGACGCTAATAATGGCGTCATCGCCGCTCACCATCTTGGTGGAGTCCTCAAAATTTTGGAGGACGGTACATAGGTCGGACATCCATCTCCACTCCTCAGGTGTTATGTGTGGAGTTTGACCCATTTCCCGACGGCTTAGGTGATGCAGGTAGTCAACAACTGCCCTCTTCTGCTCACATATCCTGACCAACATGTGCAGAGTTGAATTCCAACGCGTGGGGACATCACACACCAGTCTGTGGGCCGGAAGACACAAACGGCGCTGAAAGCCGGCAAGGCCAACAGAAGCAGCAGGTGACTTGCAAAAATGTGCAGACAGGCGGCGAACTTTTACCAGCATATCAGACAGCTCTGGGTATGACTTTATAAACCGCTGAACCACCAGGTTGAGCACATGGGCCACGCATGGAACATGCGTCAGCTGGCCTTGCCTCAAAGCTGCCACCAGGTTCCGGCCATTGTCACACACGACCTTTCCTGGCTTTAGGCTCAGAGGTGTGAGCCAGTGATCTGCCTGCTGTTTCAGAGCTGTCCACACCTCTTCTGCATTGTGGGGTTTGTCACCTATGCATATTAGCTTCAGCACAGCCTGTTACCGCTTCGCAGAGGCAGTGCTGCAGTGCTTCCAGCTTGGGACTGGTGTGGAGGGTAAAGTGGATGAGGATGCGCAGGAGGAGGAGGAGGAGGCTGAGGAACATGACATTCCGGAGCTGTAGAGTGTGGGTGAAACCCTGACTGAGGTAGGGCCTGCAATCCTTGGTGTGGGAAGGACGTGTTCCGTCCCTCGCTCAGACTGGGTCCCAGCTTCCACAATATTAATCCAGTGTGCCGTCAAGGAGATGTAGTGGCCTTGCCCACAAGCACTTGTCCACGTGTCTGTGGTTAGGTGGACTTTGGCTGAAACAGCGTTGTTCAGGGCACGTGTGATGCTTTGTGACACATGGTTATGCAATGCGGGGACGGCACACCTGGAGAAATAGTGGCGGCTGGGGACCGAGTAACGTGGGACAGCAGCCGCCATCAGGTCATGGAATGCTTCCGTCTCCACCAGCCGGAAAGGTAACATTTCTAGCGCAAGCAGTCGCGAAATGTGAACATTTAGAACTGTGGCATGTGGGGCGTTGGCAGCGTATTTGCGCCTGCGTTCAAAGGTTTGCTGAATGGCTAACTGCACGCTGCGCTGGGACAAGGACATGCTTGATGGTGGTGTTATTTGCAGGGTGCAGGGCAGGTGCAGGGCCGGAGGCTTGTTCGCGGGCAGCATGGACAGGGGATCGGCTCGCACGCACAACATGCGAAGACGTAGCAGTGACATCAGCAAGCACCGCTCCTCGACTCTGTTGTACTTCCCCCAAAGTCGGGTGCTTGGCTGACATGTGCCTGATCATGCTGGTGGTGGTCAGGCTGCTAGTTTTCGTACCCCTGCTGATGCTGGCATGGCAGGTGTTGCAAATGGCCTTTTTAGAGTCATCTGGAGCCAACTTAAAAAACTGCCAGACTCGAGAAGACCTAACATTTGCACAGGCACCTTGTGTCGTGTTGTTGTTCCGGGGAACTGTTGCCTGCTTCTTACTGCCACCCTGCTTCTTACTGCCTGTTGGGATGCTACTCCTCCCTCCCCCTGTGCACTGCTGGCCTCGTTCTGCATATCCTTCTGTCAGGTTGGGTCAGCTACTGGATCATCGACCACGTCGTCTTCCTCTTCCGCACCCTGATCCTCCTCCTTACTTCCTGGCAATTGTGTCTCATCATCGTCCACCCCTCGATGAGACACGTTGCCAATGTTCCCTTCGTGAGAACGTGGCTGCTCAAATATTTGGGCATCTGTCCATACGTTCTCATGACCCACTTCAACAGGAGCTGGCGAGAGGCCAGATTGTGCGAATGGATACGTGAACAGCTCTTCCGAGTGTCCAAGTGTGGGATCAGTAATGTCCGTGGACGTGTACTGGGCCTGGTGGTAGGAAGGAGGATCAGGTTGGGAAATGTGCGGTGCAGTATTACGGCTACTGACACTTGACCGTGTGGAAGACAGGGTGTTTGTGGAGGTGCCAATCTGACTTGAAGCATTATCCGCTATCCAAGTAACAAGCTGTTGACACTGGTCTTGGTTGAAGAGCGGTGTACTGCTGCGGGCCCCATGAATTTGGGACAGGACGTGCGAGCGAGTAGATGTGGCACTTTGTTGTTGCGAAATTAGTGCTTGCACACGACTTCGGCCTCTGCCTGCACCACCATCACGTCCACTTCCTTGTTCCTTGCCAACGCCCTTGCACATTTTGCCTGTATACAGCTACAACAGTCTCCTGACTGTTCTGGTCACAGGAAAGCTGGATATGGATATTAGACCCTGCCTGTATACAGCTAGTGAGCTACAACAGTCTCCTGACTGTTCTGGTCACAGGAAAGCTGGATGTGGATATTAGACCCTTCCTGTATACAACTAGTCAGCTACAACAGTCTCCTGACTGTTCTGGTCACAGGAAAGCTGGATATGGATATTAGACCCTGCCTGTATACAGCTAGTCAGCTACAACAGTCTCTTGACTGTTCTGGTCACAGGAAAGCTGGATATGGATAGCCTGCATTTATAGAGCTAGTCAGCTACAACAGTCTCCTGACTGTTCTGGTCACAGGAAAGCTGGATATGGATATTAGACCCTGCCTGTATACAGCTAGTCAGCTACAACAGTCTCCTGACTGTTCTGGTCACAGGAAAGCTGGATATGGATATTAGACCCTGCCTGTATACGGCTAGTCAGCTACAACAGTCTCCTGACTGTTCTGGTCACAGGAAAGCTGGATATGGATATTAGACCCTGCCTGTATACAGCTAGTCAGGTACAACAGTCTCCTGACTGTTCTGGTCACAGGAAAGCTGGATATGGATATTACACCCTGCCTCTATACAGCTAGTCAGCTACAACAGTCTCCTGACTGTTCTGGTCACAGGAAAGCTGGATATGGATATTACACCCTGCCTGTATATAGCTAGTCAGCTCCAACAGTCTCCTGAGGACTGTTCTGGTCACTGGAAAGCTTGGTCTCCGATCTGGATCACCATGCCTATATCCTCCTAGATTAGTCCTGAGAAGGACTGTTCTGGTCAGCAGCAGTTTGCAGCCCAGCTCCGGATCTACCTATGAGGGGCGCAAATCTGTCCCTAAGCAGCAGCAGAAACTCTCCCTACACTAACTGTCTGGATGGCTGTGGTCTTATAAAGGCTCGGTCACGCTTTGTGGGACGGCCAATCACTGCAATGCCACAACTAACAGGGCTGTGGCATTGCAGTGACTGCCAGCCAATCCCTGCATGTGGGCTGGCTCTCTAAAGAGCGCTAACATGCAGGGATGAGGACCCCGAGTACAGCACGAGTATTGCGAGATTACTCGGTACTCGCCGAGTAGCCCGAGAACAGTGATACTCGTGGGAGTACCGAGTAGTCACAAGCGTACTCGCTCATCACTAATGGAGACTTTTGTTGAGGTTTCCTTGCTGTGTGGTAAATATTGAATCTTGAAATGCTGGGCCTAGGCCTCCTGCCTTGCTGCCATAGTGGACCAATACAAAATATATAAGATGGTGCAACTTTCCTGTGCTCTGACACTAATTTTTTGAAAAGTGGAAACTCATCTTGGGGTCTCCTTGCTGTGTGGTGCATGATTTGAGCAGGGCTCTCGGAACACAATACTTACTCCTGACATTTCTGCACCTCTTTCTGAATATTGAACCTTGAAATGCTGGACCCAGGTCTCCTGCCTTGCTGCCAATGTGACCCAGAACAAAATCTATAAAATAGATGACACTTTCCTGTGGTCTATTTTTAGTTTTTTGAAAAGTGCTGACTCATCTTGGGGTCTCTTTGCTCTGTGAATAAGAATATGACTGCATTTCTTAGTATTGAGGATACCAATATTTCTGACAATGTGCTCCAAATCTTGCAAGAAATCTTCACCATGATTCCATATTAATTGCAGGTACACATTATTTTACCACTCCTCAGCCCTTTTGAAAATAAACTGCTTTCTAGTAAAAGCAAATATTTCAAATTTTGACTCATCATGTCAGGGTACCTGCTACAATATTTCTGCTTACCAATTCCTATGTTTTGTGCACAGTTGAGTAACTTTGCCTTATTTTCATGTCAACTTATGTCTTCTTGGCCTGAATTCTTCCATGATAACCACTTTTGGTTAGACTTTTCTGAACAGGAAATGTTTGTAATTTAGTGTTAGTCTAGGGTCACACCAGCGTTTACCACTGCTTTCAGGGGGATTCCATTTAAAACATAGAATTTGTCAGCATTAGCGCAGTGTTACTGGAAAGGTAAGACAGCATTAATGCTGTCAACTCATTCCTATGGATGACGGAAGCTCAAGCATAGTTCAAACGCTGGCATCTAAGTGCCGGAGTTTGAAATCTCGCGCTGTTTCCAAGCGCATCACATGATGCACATAACGTGTAAGGAAAGGTTCTGAAGAACTGTCTGTAAGAATAACAAGTGGTCCTGGAGTTATTATATGCTCCCACAGCACCCCAATATTAACACTATTTAGTCTGTCTGGGATTACACGAAGACACACAATAGGATTTATGCACGCCTACATTCATAAAAGATCTGTGGTTAGTTTTCCAAAATAATTTAAATGATCTCCCTATCAAATTCTTTTAAAGCAAAATGCTTTTAGAAGATGCTTTGCTGCTATTTTGCAGGTTGAAGGTAAAGTGTTCACACAAAATATTGATTTGATTGAAATTCTTCTTTTGTACCCTTTTAAAGGTGTCAACATTATGAATACTTTAAGCATATGCAAATTTGCATATTTCCTCGAGAAGGGATGTGGCTTTAAATCTCCTCACCTACTTAACTGCCTTTTTATGGTTGCAGGAAAACTCCTCCCATAATGTAGATAGCAAGTTCCCAGACCTCATCTTAGCCCACTCACACAGCCAGATCAGAATATCCCACACACTACACTGATGAGGGGCAGTTACCCCGAAACGCAGCATGTGTAGTTTAGGGTTCTGATCTGGCACAAATTCCCTAGTCATATTAAAAAGCTTGTTAGAAAGCGACTATGACTTTGCGGAATTGAGTGACATGTATCGGTCCCTGCCTTTGGCAGATTAACCCCTTCACCCCCGGGTCTATTTTGACCCTAATGACCAGGCCATTTTTGTCAATTCTGACCAGTGTCCCTTTATGAGGTAATATCTCTGGAACACTTCAACGGATCCTAGCGATTCTGAGATTGTTTTTTCGTGACATATTGGGCTTCATGTTAGTATTAAATTTAGGTCGATAATTTTTGCGATTATTTGTGAAAAAATCAAAAATATGGCAAAAATTTTTAAAATTTTGCAATTTTCAAATTATGAATTTTTATTCTGCTAAACCAGAGAGGTATGTGACACAAAAGAGTTAATATATAACATTTCCCACATGTCTACTTTACATCAGCACAATTTTGGAAAAAAAAAAAATTTTTGTTCGGACGTTATAAGGGTTCAAAGTTCATCAGCAATTTGTCATTTTTCTAGCAAAATTTACAAAACCATTTTTTTTTGTGACCACATCACATTTGAAGTCCCTTTGAGGGTTGTACATGACAGAAAACACCCAAAAGTGACACCATTCCAAAAACTGCACCCCTCAAGCTACTCAAAACTACATTCAAGAAGATTATTAACCCTTCAGGTGCTTCACGGGAACTAAAGCAAAGTGGAAGGAAAAAATGGTCATTTAAATTTTTCCAACAAAAATGTTCTTTTAGCCTCAATTCTTTCATTTTCACATGGGCAACAGGATAAAATGGATCTTAAAAATTGTTGGGCAATTTCTCCTGAGTAAATCGATATCTCATATGTGGTCATAACCCACTGTTTGGGCGCACGGCAGGGCTCAGAAGGGAAGGAGCGCAATTTGACTTTTGGAGCTAATTTTCCATTCAAAAAGTCAAATGGCGCTCCTTCCCTTCTGAGCCCTGCCGTGCGCCCAAACAATGGTTTATGACCACATGAGAGGTATCGCTGTACTTAGGAGAAATTGCCCAACAAATTTTAGGATCCATTTTATCCTGTTGCTCATGTGAAAATGAAAAAATTTAGGCTAAAAGAAAATTTGTGTGGAAAAAAAAGTACTTTTTAATTTGTACGGATGAATTTGTGAAGCACGTGGGGGTTCAAAAAGCTCACCAACCATCTAGATATGTTCCCTGGGGGGTCTAGTTTCTAAAATGGGGTCACTTGTGGGGGAGCTCCAATGTGTAGGCACACAGGGGCTCTCCAAACGTGACATGGTGTCAGCTAACAATTTGAGCTGATTTTTCAGTCAAATTGTTAGCGGACACCATGTTGCGTTTGGAGAGCCCCTGTGTGCCTAAACATTGGAGCTCCCCCACAAGTGACCCCATTTTGGAAACTAGACCCCCCAGGGAACTTTTCTAGATGGGTGGTGAGTATTTTGAACACCCCAGTGCTTCTCAAATTAATCTGTAAAAATGAAAAAAGAAAATGTTTATGGAAAAAAAAAGTACTTTTTAATTTTTACGGATTAATTTATGAAGCACCTGGGGGTTCAAAATGCTCACCACCCATCTAGATATGTTCTCTGGGGGGTCTAGTTTCCAAAATGGGGTCACTGGTGGGAGAGCTCCAATGTATAGGCACACAGGGGCTCTCCAAACGCGACATGGTGTCCGCTAACAATTTGAGCTGATTTTTCAGTCAAATTGTTAGCGGACACCATGTTGCGTTTGGAGAGCCCCTGTGTGCCTAAACATTGGAGCTTCCCCACAAGTGACCCCATTTTGGAAACTAGACCCCCCAGGGAACATATCTAGATGGGTTGTGAGCATTTTGAACACCCCAGTGCTTCACAAATTAATCTGTAAAAATGAAAAAAGAAAATTTTTATGGAAAAAAAAGTACTTTTTCATTTTTACGGATGAATTTGTGAAGCACCTGGGGGTTCAAAATGCTCACCACCCATCTAGATATGTTCCCTGGGGGGTCTAGTTTCCAAAATGGGGTCACTTGTGGGGGAGCTCCAATGTGTAGGCACACAGGGGCTCTCCAAACGCGACATGGTGTCCGCTAACAATTTGACTGAAAAATTTGCTCCAATTGTTAGCGGACACCATGTTGGGTTATGGAGAGCTCCTGTGTGCCTAAACATTGGAGCTCCCCCACAAGTGACCCCATTTTGGAAACTAGACCCCCCAGGGAACTTATCTAGATGGGTGGTGAGCATTTTGAACACCCCGGTGTTTCACAAAATAATCTGTAGAAATGAAAATAGACTTTTTTTATGGAAAAAAAAAGTACTTATTCAATTTTACAGATGAATTTGTGAAGCACCTGGGGGTTCAAAATGTTCACAACCCATCTAGATATGTTCCCTGGGGGTCTAATTTCCAAAATGGGGTCACTTGTGGGGGAGCTCCAATGTTTTAGGCACACAGGGGCTCTCCAACCCACATGGTGTCCGCTAACAATTGTGGAATTGTTAGCGGACACCATGTGATATGGAGAGCCCTGTGTGCCTAAACATTGGAGCTCCCCCACAAGTGACCCCATTTTGGAAACTAGACCCCCCAGGAACTATCTAGATGCTGTGAGCATTTGAAACCCCATGGGTTCACAAAATAGATCTGTAAAATGAAAAATACTTTTTCTTATCAAAAATGTACTTTTTCAATTTTTACGGACAATTTGTGAAGCACCTGGGGGTTGAAAGTCTCACTATGCATCTAGATATGTTCCTTGGGGGTCTAGTTTCCAAAATGGGGTCACTTGTGGGGGAGCTCCAATGTTTAGGCACACAGGGGCTCTCCATACGCGAACATAGTGTCCGCTAACAATTGGAATTATTAGCGGACACCATGTCGCATATGGAGAGCCCATGTGTGCCTAAACATTGGAGCTCCCCCACAAGTGACCTCATTTTGGAAATTAGACCCCCCAAGGAATGCATCTAGATGCATAGTGAGCACTTTGAACCCCCATGGGCTTCACAAATTGATCCGTAAGAAGGAAAAAGTACTTTTTCTTTTCACACAAATTTTCTTTTTTAATTTTTACGGATCAATTTGTGAAGCACCTGGGGTTGAAAGTGCTCACTATGCATCTAGATATGTTCCTTGGGGGGTCTAGTTTCCAAAATGGGGTCACTTGTGGGGGAGCTCCAATGTTTAGGCACACAGGGGCTCTCCATACGCCGACATGATATCCGCTAAACAATTGGAATTTATTAGCAGGACACACCATTGTTGTCATATGGAGAGACCCATGTGTGCCCTAAAACATTGACTCCCCCAACAAGTGACCTCATTTTGTAAAACTAAGGACCCCCAAAAAGGAATGCATCTAGATGCATAAGTGAGCACTTTCAACCCCCAGGTGCTTCACAAATTGATCCGTAATAAGGAAAAAGTACTTTTTTTCACACAAATTTTCTTTTTTCGGATCAATTTGTGAAGCACCTGGGGGTTCAAAGTGTTCACTATGCATCTAAATATAGCGAAGCCCATTTTAATTTTTTTTCTAGGACTAATTCTAGAAAAAAAATGGCGTGAGGCTCCGCCATATTTTTGGTCCAGCCAGGTACAACTTGGCAGCTACGGACTGCCAGCAACCCCCAGCTGCCTCATTGTACCTGGCTGGCAACCAAAAATACAGCGAAGCCCATTTTTATTTTTTTTCTAGGACTAAATTCTAGAAAAAAAAATGGCGTGGGGCTCCGCCACATTTTTGGTCCAGCCAGGTACAACTTGGCAGCTACGGATTGCTACCAACCCCCAGCTGCCTCGTTGTACCTGGCTGGCTTCCAAAAATACAGCAAAGCCCTTTTTTTTTTCTTCTAGAACGAATTCTAGAAGAAAAAAAAATTACGTGGGGCTCCGCCATATTTTTGGTCCAGCCAGGTACAACTAGGCAGCTGGGGCTGGAATCCGCAGCATGGAGAGGCCCAAGCGTTCTGGGCCCCCCAGGCTGCGAATTGCAGCCCGCAGCCGCTCCAGAAAATGGCGCATTCATTGAAGCGCCATTTTCTGGCGCTGTACCCAGACTCTTCCAGTTGCCCTGGTGCCGGTGGCAAACTGGGTAATAAAGGGGTTAATGCCAGCTTTTTATTGGCAGCTGGCACTAAGCCCGAGATTCATAATATAGGGCCAATGTTAGACCCGCCATTAGGAATCTCTGGTAAATAGTCAGAAATTACACACAGAGAAAAATCTTTTTATTTGAAAAAAAAACACAAACAAAATTCGGACTCCATCTTTATTATAAAGATCCGACGTAGTCCACAACGAAGGTCCCACGACGCTCGATCGCCTCCGACGTAGTCCACAACGAAGGTCCCACGACGCTCGATGCACTGTATGACAATGATCTGTCATACAGTGCACCATGACTATGATCCCAGAGACTACAACAAGAGGACACTTGATCCCTTGTTGCACCCATCCATCCACCCATGCACCCATCATCCACGCATGCACACATTCACGCATGCACATCCACATCCACGCACGCTGACATCCATCCATGCAATCTGACATCCACGCATGCTGACATCCACGTACGCACATCCACGCATGCACATTCACGCACACATATCCACGCACGCTGACATCCACGCATGCACATCCACATACGCATCCACGCACGCACATCCACACACGCACATCCACATCCACGCACGCACATCCACATATGCATCCACGCACGCACATCCACACACGCACATCCGCATCCACGCACGTACATCCACATTCATCCGCGCATGGTGACATTCACGCACGCATATCCACGCATGCTGACATCCACGTACGCACATCCACGCACACACATCCACATATCCACATACGCACTTCCACATATGCATCCACACACGCACACATTCACGCACGCTGACATCCACACAAACACATCCACACACGCGCATATCCACATACGCATCCACGCACGCACACATCCACACACGTACATCCGCACCCATCATCCATGCGCGCACGCACATCCACATCCACGCACGCACGCGGACATCCACGCACGCACATCCACACACACATCCACGCACGCGGACATCCACGCATGCACGCTGACATCCACGCATGCACGCCGACATCCACGCATGCACGCTGACATCCACGCATGCACGCTGACATCCATGCATGCACACATCCACGCACCAATGCTGACAATCACGCATGCTGACATCCACGCACGCATGCTGACATCCCCAAACACATCCATCTATGCACACATCCACGCACGGACACATCTATGCACGCACACGTCTGTGCACGCACACGTCTATGCACGCACACGTCCACGCATGCTCATGTACGCTCACGTCCACGCACGCATGCACCCCCCATCCATCTATCCATTCACCCATCCATCCATCATCCATCCATCCATCAATTCATTCATACATACATACATAGATACATACATACATACATAGATACTTACATACATACATAGATACATGCATACATACATAGATACATGCATACATACATAGATACATGCATACATACATAGATACATGCATACATACATAGATACATGCATACATACTTACATACATGCATACATACATGCATGCATACATAGATACATGCATGCATACATAGATACATACATACATACATACATAGATACATGCATACATACATACTTACCTCCCTCTCGATAACCGATCAGCAGGAGGAGGCCAGGAGAGGAGGCGGGGAGAGGAGGCGGGGCCATCGACCGGCCGGCAGAGGAGCCGCACAGCCGGACGCAGCGGCGGGTGCACCGATGTGTGCAGCCCGCCGCAGGAGGTGAGGGGTGGGGGCTGCCTGGAGGGGGGCAGCTTGGAGGGGGGCTGCCTAGGGGGGGGCCGTAGGAGGGGACCAGGCACTGTGGTCGGCGGGCGCAGCCGCGGGTGCAGCCGCGGCTGCAGCCCGCCGGCATTTACATGACAATAGAGGGGGGGCGGGCGGTTCTGGGGGGGCCCCTGTAGGTCCTGGAGCTGGAGGGGGCTGTGGAGGGGTGGGCACTTGCCAATCCGCCCCTCCAGATCTGATTGGAGAGCTTCAATCAGATCTGGAGGGGTGAATCCCTATGATTCCCTCCGATCGGCAGTTTCACTTTTAAACTGCCGATCGGAGGGGTCCTGGGCACGGGGGGGTTAATCCACCCCCTGTGGGGTCATCTACAGGTTGTCACAGAGCAGCAGCATCTGTGACACCTGAGCGACCCCACTCACAGGAGCTGCAGCAGCTCAAATCTGCCAGGACGTTGTGCAACGTCCTGTGTCGGGAACGGGCAGAAACACAGGACGTTGCACAACGTCCTATGTCGTTAAGGGGTTAAATTGGCCGTGTGCAGAAATCGAGAAAAAAAAAGGAAGGCATATGAGAAACTGATTGCCCTCTTTAAAAAGCATGGTCCCAGCAAGAAGGTGGATGAGGATGTTGTCAAAAGAAAGATCCAGAGTCTACGTACCGTGTATAGGAAAGAGCTCAACAAGGTGGACCCTGGAACAAGACCCTGAGATCCGGACTGACTCCCCTGTTGGAGATGTAAGTACCTTCTTTGTTTCCCTGTAAATAGTATTTAAACTTTGTATGTACATTTCATAGTTGAATAGTAAATATTAACTAATGTTTTACATGATTAATTCTGCAGTTTACAAAAGTTATCCCTTCCAGTTCAGATAAGTACACTCCTTTACTATTTTCACCCCACTCAGTTCTCATATCGTTGAATGACATTTCATATCCGTACTGCTAGTGCCGCCCCTCACATTTGTTTCCAGTGCACGTGTACCCATGATGGTCAAGACATTTCTCTGGTGTGGTGCTGGATGTTGTAACAAAAATGTTAACATTAATTTTCTGTTCCCGCAGCACTGTCAGCAAGATCTGTTGACCCCAAGAAGTGACGACATCCCGGCTACTGAACCTGGTATGGACGAGGCTAGCGAGGAGGCGAGTGAAGACCCTGTGCTGTTAACGAGTGAAGACCCTGTGCTGTCAACTGTACCTCGGTGTCTATGAAATTCCCGCAAAAGAAAGGCCACCTTGCCGCCATTACCAGATCTTATCTCTTTGGCAAACCAAATTTTAATTCATCAGAACAACACCGGTATGGACAGCTTTGCTAACTTTGCTGCTGATAGACTTCAGAGGCTGGATGACAAACAGAGGGTCCAAGCTAAAATGGTAATGTTTGAGACATTGAGTAAAGCGGCAGCTGGTCAACTAGATGAAACGTCGACCGTACAGAGTCGGATTGACTGTGATCCTTTTTCACAGCATTCATGGACCCATATACCGGAGCCACTTCGTAGCACACCAGTGCGGAGGAATGTACCTCTGCAAAACCTGCTGCTTGGCCCCCCACAGTACCCCATGTTTTCTCAGTCTTTCCTTTTGCCCAGCCAAGGATATGTGAATGCAGACAACCACTATGAAGATCTGTAGTGATGTTTTACTTTTCTTTTAGTTTTTAAGTTTAATTGTTAAATTGTTAAGTTATTGTTAATTTAATAGTTATTTTAATTGTTTAATTGTTAAAATATTTGTTTGATTGTAATAAAAAAAAAATGTTGTCCTTTTTTTTGCTTAACCCCTTCTCGACCCGTGACACAGCATATGCTCCATGGAAACAGGCGCGTTCCCGACGCGTGACACATATGCTGTGTCATCTGGGGATTCCATTCCTGTGGCTCTGTTAACCGTGGTCTCTAAGGGGTTAACAGAGCCACAGGTATGGAAGGACCTGTACTATACCCAGGTAGGGTGGCTTAGCCCCCTCGTGGCTAGGACCGCTCTGATTGGCAGTTTAAAAGTGAGATATCACAATCCAGTCAAAGCCTGATGCTGTATAGCATCAGGCATTGGCTGGAGAAGGGGCCCTGTGTCTCCCCTCCCCCCTCAGAACTGATTGGAGAGAGCGTCTCTCTCCAATCAAATGTGGGAGCGGAGTGACCGGTGGGTCCCCTCCCTCTAAAGCCGCCGACTGTGCCGCCAATCCCGGGCCCTCCGCTCTCTCCCCTTGGCCGCCAATGTTCCCCCCTGCCCTACGATCTCCCCCCCTGCCCTCTGATTTCCCCTCTTGCCCCAGATCTCCTCTGCCGCTGCCTGTCTTCTCCCTCTGTCCTCCCTCCGGTCTTCTCCCTCTGTCCTCTGGTCTTCTCCCTCTGTCTTCTGGTCTTCTTCCCCACTGGTCTTCTTCTGGTCCTCTTCCTGCTGCTTCTGTCGGCTCCTCTGCACCCTCGTCTCCCAGCGATCACAGCACTTAGGAGCCAATCACTATTGAAATGATCGCCCAGAGACTACAACAAAGGAACCCTTGATACCTTGTTGTAGTCTTTGGGGTCAGAGTCATGGTGCACAGTATGGCAGATCATTTGCCATACAGTGCACAATCACTGTGACCCAAGAGACTACAACAAGAGGACACTTGATCCCTTGTTGTAGTCTATGGGGTCAGAGTCATGGTGCACTGTATGGCAATGATCTGCCATACTGTGCACAATGACTCTGACTCTGATTACAGGTTATATATACTAGATTCTTGATAGGGCGTTGATCCAGGGAACTAGTCTGATTACTGTATGTGGAGTCAGGAAGGAATTTTGTTCCCCAGTGGGGATCTTAGTGTTACCACATGTTTTTTTTTTGCCTTCTTCTGGATCAACATGTTAGGCTATGGGTTGAACTAGATGGACTTAAGGTCTTCCTTCAACCTTAAATACTATGTAAGGCTGGGTACACATTTGCGCACGATGTGCGCTGTGAAAGCAGTGTTCCTGAGCGCAAGCAAGACGCAGGCACTAGGCGCTCCTATGTTTAACATAAGAACACATAGTGCCTGTGCGTACCTGCGCTCAGCTGCGTTTGCGTTTGGTTGCGCAGAATTTATGCACATGCCGAACGCAACATGTTGCATTTTTTGAGCGTGGCTGTGTGCTTGCTTTATGCGCATGCTGCGCACAAGAAATGAATGGCAGTCAATCTGTGCGTATTGCCATCTGCTGGCAAGCGCACAGATGCTGCGGAAGATGACCTCCTTTGAGGTCATCTACAGATGAATTGTCGCATCAGCTGACCATTCGAATTAGCGGGGCGGAAAAGCCGGTGGTGAAGTCGGCTTTCACGCCCACTAATTCAAATGAGCAGCTGATGCTGTCACATCAGCTGATCATTTGAATTAGTGGGGCGGGAAAGCCGGCGGTGAAGTGTATTCACCGCTGGCTTTCCAGCCAGCTTTTTTAAACCAGCGGCGGCGGGGGCCGGGAGGCAGAGATCTCTGCCGCTGATCTCCACCTCTCGGCCGCCACTGCTGATTGGGTGGCATAGTGGCTTACATTGGAATTTTCATGTGAACGCATGCGGACAATCTCCGCTGCGTTCACATGAAAGTGTTTGCGTTCGGCACTGCGCATGAGTATGCGCAGCATACGCTGCAGTGCCGAATGCAAATGTGAAGCCTGCCTTACTATGTTAGTATTTTACAACAAGAGGACACTTGATCCCTTGCTGCAGTCTATAGATGTAGCAGAGGCGATCGAAAGTCATTGGACCATCGGTTTGGACTACATCGGAGGGAGTGGGAGTAATAAAGATGGAGTCAGAATTTGTATGTGTTTTTTTTTAATAAAATGATTTTTCTCTGTGTGGTGTATTTTTTTAACTATTTATTAGAGATTCCTCGTGGCTGGGTCTAACATTGGCCCGATATTTTGAATCTCGGGGCTTAGGGCCAGCTGCCAATAAAAAAGCTGGTATTAACCCCTTTATTACCCAGTTTGCCACCGGCACCAGGGCAACTGGAAGAGTCTGAGCACAACGGCAGAAAATGGCGGCGGCTTTGGGTTGCAATTCGCAGCATGGGGGGCCCAGAACGCTTGAGCCTCTCCATGCTGAGGATTCTAGCCCCCAGCTGCCTAGTTGTACCTGGCTTGACCAAAATTATGGCGGAGCCCCACATCATTTTTTTTTCTAGAATTCGTTCTACAAATAGAAAAAAAGGGCTTCAATGCATTTTTTGCTGCCAGCCAGGTACAACGAGGCAGCTGGGGGTTGGTGGCAGTCTGTAGATGCCAAGTTTTACCTGGCTGGACCAAAAATATGGCGAAGCTCCACAAATTTTTGTTTTTAATTTTACAAATAAAATAACATGAGTCTTGGTTGTATTTTTTGTTGCCAACCAGATACAACTTGGCAGCTGGGGGGCTGGAATACTCAGCGTAGAGAGACTCAAATGTTCTGGGCCCCCCACGCTGCAAATTGCAACCTACAGCCACCCCAGAAAATAGCGCATTCAGTAGAGGCGCCATTTTCTGGTGCTGTACCCCAACTCTTCCAGTTGCCCTTGTGCTGGTGGCACACAGGGGCTCTCCATATGGGACATTGTGTCAGCTAAGAAGTTGAATGGAAAATTAGCTCCAATTGTTAGCGAACACCATGTCGCTAATGGAGAGCCCTAAACCTAAACATTGGAGCTCCCCGACAAGTAACCTTATTTTGGTAACTAAACCCCCTAAGGAACACATCTAGATGCATAGTGAGCACGTTGAGCCCAGGTGATTCACAAATTGATCCGTAAAAATGAAAAAGTACTTTTTTTCCACAAAAATTTTCTTTTTTGATTTTTACAGAACAGTTTGTAAAACACCTGGGGGTTCAAAGTGCTCACAATGCATCTAGATACATTCCTTGGGAGGTCTAGTTTCCAAAATGGGGTCACTTGTGGGGAAGCTTCAATGTGTAGGCACACAGGGGCTCTTCATACGCGACATGGTGTCCGCTAACAATTCCATTTCCGTTTTTATTTCCAGGACATTTTCTGATGCCGTTATGTGGTTCACTTGTGGGAACTCCCATACAGCCCAGTTCTATATTGTGCTCATACTTCTACACTTGAAAGGAAATGGAGACCTTGGCTTTACTGTACATACCCTTTAGCACGGGTGGCCATTTTAGGGTTTTCTGCCACACTCTACTAATGGAGGCCTTGGCATTTCTTAACTTTTCTAAAATGTAACATGTATTTTCCATTCTCAATGTTTCTTTTTCTTTATTTCAGATGTCCTCCTCTCAGGAATTTGTCCGAGAACTCATATCGCTCAATGACTTGTTTATGGATGATAAAATCAGCAGATTACACCAACAAATATATGAAAAAAGGAGGCCTATCAAAAGCTTGTTGCCTTTTTTAAGCTGCACAATCCAGATGAGACCTTGGATGAAAATGTAGTGAAAAGAAAAATTCAAGGTCTACGTACGGTTTTACAAGTGAACGTACATTTTTTCCACACCTATGGAAGTTGTAAGTTGTAAGTGAGTTGTAAGTGAAAGTGCATTTTTTCCACACCTGCCTATAACTTTTGGACAGTACTATATTGTTAGTCAATAAAGCTTACATTATGTATCTGCTTAGAATGAATTGGTTTAAAGCTAGCTTTACACCACGGCGCAGTCCAGTCCTGGGCTGTCCGGTGTAAACCAGACAGTCTTGGACCGATTTTTGGCCCCATAGTAGCCTATGAGGTCGGATGGCAGCTCTCTGCCATCCGGTTTCCATCCCTCAGGATGAATCCGGGAGAAGTCGGATTATTCTCACCGGACACAAAAATCTCACCATAAACCCGTATCCCGGATTTGCACAGATTCTCTCCGGCCCGGGACGATACGGGACTCAGACACCGGTGGCTGCAAGCCGCTGTGATTTCAGGACCGCGGCTAGCTCCCTGCGACCGGACCGGACTGCGCCGTGGTGTGAAGCCAGCTTAAGTGGCAGTTGCAGAATGACTTTGAAAATTAATATTTGAGATATTTGTACAAAATACGACTTCTAATTTTATACAGTAATCCACAAATAGCCCCTTTTCCACAACATATATTCAATATAATACCCTTTATGCATTAATAAAATTCTAAAATATTGCAAATGATAATTCCAATTTTAAATAAGAACATGCATATTTTAGGACATGCCAATGATATTCATTAGCTTCACCTTCACAGATTCATGAGATTGCAGTAATGACAGAAAATCTTATAATGCTATCGATAGGACAATTTAATTTTCTTTAAAAACGTATCCACTTTAGTTTGATTTTTAATCATCCCATTTTCCACTTTAATCCTACTGCTAAAAATTTATAGTATGAGTAAATGATGTACTTTAACTAAAGGAAGAAAAATGGTACTTATGAAGCTCTTTAATTATGTAAAATATATTTAATCACATTGAACACAACTACTGCATCTCATCAGCTGAACAGATTTCTCCTTTTTGACATAATAAATAATACACCCTTCTCTTTCCCTATTTTGTAATGATATGTGGTTAGAGCAATAATAAACATTTCCACCTGTCGCATTTGCTTTGGTTCACATTTGGATTTGCCGCCATGCTGGATTTAAGAAAGAGAAGGATATGTAGAGCTAAGGTCACCAATGAATAAGTTAGACTTTAAAAATAAAGTTGAAATAATTTTCTTTTTTTTCTAAGTATATAATTCATGCTTTTTACCAGGAACATAAAAAAAACTAAATAAAGTGCCAGTATTGAAATCGGGTCTGACAAAGCTGAGCAAGATGAGCACATTATATTAAACCCCCTGTCAGGGATATAGGTATCACCATACATAGCTTGAGACTAAGAATGAGAACACCACTTTACACCATGTATTATCACCTGAATTACTCAAAACCACTGTGGAAGCCTTAGACCCCTTGCAGCTCTTTATTTTACATTTATTATGGGGCTTTTTTATTTTTGATCCCTACCTTCTGAGATCAATAACCTTTAACATTTTCTTTTAATTTACCATTATTATGGCTTCTTTTTTTATTCAAAAGTTATGCTTT
Source organism: Allobates femoralis (assembly GCA_033576535.1). Lineage (NCBI taxonomy): Eukaryota > Metazoa > Chordata > Amphibia > Anura > Aromobatidae > Allobates > Allobates femoralis. The sequence continues at coordinate 297,698,072 of JARQOC010000001.1, forward strand.
TTAATGCTGACTTGGGGCTACATATGATGTATTAAACATTTTTTATAATTCTTTTTGCTGTGAAGTGGAAAAAAAACGAAATTTTAAAACATTTTGTTTGTGTTTGATGTTTTAATGTTATCTTAATTTTATTTTGTGGATTATTCTGAATATACCAATTACAATTAATTACTACTAATAATATATTGAGAATTATTTTATTTATATAGCGCCAGCATATTTCACAGCATTTACAATTAAGCAGGGTCATGTCCAGACAATATAAGTACAGACGTAGTGATAACATTTGTGAGTAAATCTGATATGCGTTCTAGCATGTCCTGATGAAGAAGGTCAGGTTCAGCTGATTTTGTCACCATAGTAATCAAGTCAGGTGATCAGATCAGCTGACCTGATCTGGTCAGGTGAGGCAAATGCTATGACACGTCACTTACCGCCAGCTCCGATTCGATAAGCGGTGACTAGGTAAGGTCACCTGAGGTCAGGGCCGGCGTCAGCACCCGGCGTACCCGGGCAAGTGCCGAGGCCCAAGCCTGACTGAGGGGCCCACCGCCGACACCGGCCACCCGCATCGCGCCGGTATTATTATTTATTCTTACCGGTGCGGACGGTGCTTAGTCAGAAGCCGGCTGCCAGCCCCCGCTCCGCCCCCATACCGCCCCCGCATCCAGCCGTCACTTCCCCTGTCTTTGCGTTCCACACTGTGGAACGCATAGAAGAGGCGCCCCTGCTCCGCCCCTTCACTTCCTCTTCCTTTGCAGTCAACAGTGTGGAACGCATGGAAGAGGAGTAAGACGCCAGACCCAGACAGGAGTAAGTATGGCTGGGGTCCAGGGTGGGCTAGTTGTCAGCACCCGGGTAGAGCAGAATCTCCTGCAAACCCCAGACTCGCTCACACCGGGGGCCACACACACACAGCAGTGCTGACATGAGCACTGGAGCACGGCAGGCAAACAGGTCACCAGCCCGGCACTACAAGCCCCAGCATGCAGTGGGCAGTAGTAGAAGCAGGGGAGCCAGTGGTGCAGTGTGGGACCCCTATGTCAGAACTGCTGGGAGTTGTAGTCCACTACATTCTCAGTCCTCATATGCTCCTTTATATAATATCATCATCCCCCATGAAGCTGTGTGATGGGGAAGATGTGATCCCTGCACCCCCCCCATAGTGTCTGTGCCACCTGTATGATCAGAGCCATCACTGCAGCTGTATCTGAGCACTGTATGGCGCTGCCTTGGTTTTTGCCTCTATATAATCTGAATTCTATTGTGTTCATTATATACAGCATTATGTAGATGCTGTGTTAGTGCAGGCTTGTGTTTAGGATATGGTCCTGTTATCCATCACCTTGGTATTTAGGATTTTACGTTCCTGCTATGTAGTGCTGGTGTTTGGCACTGTATGGGGCTATTATGTAAGTATAGGGGGTGTTAGTGCTGTTTATCAGGATATTGTATTGTAATGTTGTTCCGTAATGCAATGTTTACTCTATGGTGCTATTACATAGGCTGTACGTGGTATATTGTACCAGCTGTGTGCTGTACTGCAATAAGCCACCAGTTGTCTGAACCTTTTGTCATATAGTATTCTATAAGCTGTGTATGGCGGTATTGTAAGATGTATGTGGTAGAGAGTGTGCGAACGGGGCAGAGGAGAGAGTGTGCAAACGGGGCAGAGAGAGAGAGTGTGCGAACGGGGCAGCGAGAGAGAGAGTGTGCGAACGGGGCAGAGAGAGAGAGTGTGCGAACGGGGCAGAGAGAGAGAGTGTGTGCGAACGGGGCAGAGAGAGAGAGTGTGTGCGAACGGGGCAGAGAGAGAGAGTGTGTGCGAACGGGGCAGAGAGAGAGAGAGTGTGTGCGAACGGGGCAGAGAGAGAGAGTGTGTGCGAACGGGGCAGAGAGAGAGAGAGTGTGTGCGAACGGGGCAGAGAGAGAGAGAGAGTGTGTGTGCGAACGGGGCAGAGAGAGAGAGAGTGTGTGCGTATGGGGCAGAGAGAGAGAGAGAGAGTGTGTGCGAACGGGGCAGAGAGAGAGAGAGTGTGTGCGAAGGGGGCAGAGAGAGAGAGAGAGAGAGTGTGCGAACGGGGCAGAGAGAGAGTGTGTGCGAAAGGGGCAGAGAGAGAGAGTGTGCACACGGGGCAGAGAGAGAGAGTGTGCACACGGGGCAGAGAGAGAGAGAGAGAGTGTGCACACGGGGCAGAGAGAGAGAGTGTGCACAGGTAGAGACATACACAGGGTGGGAGAGACAGAACACGTGGGGGGGAGACACAGCAAACGGGGGGGAAGCATAAGAGAGATTATATCTGTGGGGGAGATTTTATATATATTACAGTCTGCAATGTTTACAATATGATATATTTACACATTGAGCAGTATATGTTAAAGGGGGCCCACTAAGACTCTTTCGCCCGGGGCCCACAAAAACCTGGAGCCGGCCCTGCCTGAGGTCACCAATCACATAAACATGGTTATCACCAAAAATAGCTGGTACCATTGTTACTTGAGCTGTCCTCAGGTGACCTCAGGAGTCACCGCTAACTGGACTGGAGCTGGCAGCTCATCCATTCAGTGTTTGGAGTCAGCAGTAACAGGAAACTGTTCTTCACTACAGCTTCCAATCATAAAGAAGTCGCAAAGGATCAAGAATAGGTATGAGGAGTTAATAAAGATGGAGTCCAGATATGTGTTTGTGTTTTTATTTCTAATAAAATGTTTTCCCTCTATGTTGTGTCTTCTTTATTAGCCCACAACTTCATTACAGTGATCTTATCTCCAACAAAGATAGTACATACCGGTATTTTTTGAGGAAAGTTATCACGCTGCACAGTGAAGAGGTTGACGTAACAGCAATGCTTAGTTCTATGTTCCACTAGGAACCCATACCTCTTATCCTGCAAAAATGCCACCACCTTGCCTTTGATACATTGGTTGAGGAAATCAATAGCCGTAGGATCATGCAACTAGTCCTGGACAATGACATCTGCATGTTGACTCTCCTCAACAAAGGACACAGGAGGACAAGGTGGTTGATGCCTTGATGGATAGTTGCTTGGAGGGAGTAGGGGTCGCCACTTGACATTGTCCCAGTTGAATGCCTGTGGAGGTGGTGAGGGTGATCCAAACAACTGGAAAGCAGTGCCTTCCCGGTACTGCTTTTCCTCGGCCTCCTCATAAAGGTTCTGGTCCTGGTGGTATTGGGGAATAGAATCCAGTAACTGTGACACCGGCTGCAGCTGCAATCTAGTAGATGTGCTGCAAAATTCTCTGCACTCTGAAATGTGGTGCTTCCGCTCCCGAATGCCTTAGGGTAAGTGTCACCTGACTGCTGTGACTCACTTCTCAGGTCCATGTCTTGCATCGGAGCCCAGGATTGGATCCACACCTCATTGTAGATAAGGCCCAAACTGGGAAGTGTGATGGAGTTCCAGGTGACATTTGTCTCTATCTCCCTTCCATGAGGAAACTCTGGGTCTTTTTCTGCCAACCCACCTTCTGCCATTAGAGTGGTTAGGAAGATGACAACCTCTTAGTGCAGGTCAGCCATGCATTTGCCTTGCAGGGGATCCATCTGGAAATCGCTGTGTAATGCCATCAAGGTACCAAACTGAAAGGTAGCAGACAGTGTACCTGCGTGCAACTGGAAATGCACAGGTAGGATGGCAGGGAAACGCTGACAAACTTCAGCAGGTTTCATTGTGTTTTTTTTTTCTAAGGGGCCCATATCTTCCATTGAGTGACCTGATTCAGACCCAAGTAATCAGTACTGGAGTTGCAAGTTTGCACACTCCTGTTGCCTAATGCCTAGCTGCTAATTAAGCTATCTGTGTGATGCTAAAGGACACTTTACACACACAGATATCTGTGTCCAACCTCTAAACAGATCTCTGGTTGCAGTGAAATCATGGACACATTGCTCCATTTTGTACACAACCACAAAATGGAACAATATGTCCATGATTTCACTGCAACCAGAGATCTGTTCAGAAGTTGGACACAGATATCTGTGTGTGTAAAATGGGCTTAAAAGGTATAACAACTGGGATTGTGTTAGGTGTAATCATAATTGAAGCATTACATCTTTGTAGGAAACATAATAATGAAAATAAATATGTTTATTCCGGTCACTATTCACCACCAATCCATCTCAAATGCTAAAAAAAAGCTAATGGGTACTGCAGGAATGCCAGGGCAACTTTAATATGAATTATACATATAACACAGTTGTGCACTTGTATGGCATGAAATGTGAGCCTCAATGAGGACAGGGTTGAAAATGTATGTAAAGTAAAATGGAATTAATAGCGCTATATAAATGAATACATATTATTAATAGTATTATTATTATTACATTGAATAGTGATTGCACATTTTTAAAGGGATCCTGTCACCTCCAAAACGCCTCCTAAGCTATCAAAACAAGTCCCTGCAGCATCCTATCACTAATCCCACATTTCTTTTGTCTCCTAAAAGCAGGGGCTATATTCTTTAGTCACCAGGACATGTTGTTTTGCAGCCTCGAGGATCCACCCTCTCTCTGTCTGTGCTGCTGTGATGTGCAGCTGAAGGCAGGACTAATGATTTGCATTCTGTGAGTGATAGAGAGGGGGGAGAGTAAAGCCTGCACAAGCAGAGCAAACAGACAGAGAGAGGGTGGATCCTGGAGCCTGAAAAATAACCCACCCTGGTGACTAAAGAATATAGCCACTGCTAATTATAATCACTAATGAGTGAGTATTAAAACGTTTTCATGCACGTTCACAGGATGCTTTTAGGAGGCAAAAGGACTGTGAGATTAGTGATAATATGCTGCAGGGACATGTTTTGGTAGCTTAGGAGGCGTTTTGAAGGTGACGGGATCCCTTTAAGAAGCAATATCATACTATGGTGTTTCATCAGTGTGAACAGACATAAGATCATGGATTTCAAACATCTAAGGGCCATATGTTATGTTTATATGAATTTCTATCACATCAATGTGGAACAGATGGCCTCGCATGCTGGTGTCCCTCTGCAATAATAAAGGCTTGCTTTCCAATTAAAAAAAAATAATAATACTCCAAAAAAATTCCCTTAAAAATGTAAAGCTCTCTTAAACAGATGTTTTAGTGTAAAACATAAAGAGAAAGGGGCGCTGTGTAGGATCTATGGACACTAGTTAAAAGCGCTGCTGTTATGTGCAGAATGCACTAACCTGAAGGGGTTGTGCCTTCCCTGCACAACCCTGGTGATAGACCTGGATGGAAGGGATCACTGGCTGACGGCTCCTTTGTGGTGCCCTCGCTCCACTGGTGTGTCCTCTTCCTGGATAGTCACGTGATCGGATTATGGTCATGCGACCGGCTACATCATCACAGGTCCTGTAATCACTGAGCTTCACAAAGCTTAACCGCAGGTCCTACAGGTTGAGTTGGTATGTTCTGTGCTTGCTGTTTATGGCAGTTTTAATCCCAATCAGACTATCTTTTGCACTGTCGAAACATGTTGTGGAGTTTGCAGGAGGATTATTAATAAAGGTTTGTTAATTTTTGCTTAAATACCATCATACTGTCATCCTTAGCGCTCCCTATGAGACTTTTATACTTTTATCTTTCAAACAGATGTTTTAAGGACATTGTAAGCTTCCTAGACTTCACAGCTGCTTCCACATTTGGCACTGTTTCCAAAATTCAGACCCTGCAGGTGTCACAACACCTGCAAACTCCAGGGAGCTTAAAAAAAAATAAAAAATTCCCCAAAATTCTACAACTGAAACCCAGCAAACTTATTTTATGCCAAGCGTTTTGGGCCCAAATAAACAGTTAAAGTTTTAGGGGCATTTTAAATTTTGGACTTTTTCCTAAAATTAGCGGTGTTCACCAGCTTTTGGGGAAAGTGTTCAGGTTTCTGATAACTGAACCAAATGAACTATGATCTTGCCAAATTTGAAATTGGTGAATATGTTCGGGGAAAGTTTGCTCAACACTAGGTATGACCCACCATTACTGCAGCCAAACATTTCAGGTGCTGATGAGCATTCTCCCTGTGGAGCACATATGGCATCACCTATTCCGGAGCTAATTTCTACAAAAAGCTATTTTTTCAGTTGTATGTCACCTTGGTGTGTATTCAGTGCTGTGTATTGTATTAGTTAATATTCCTTGGTATAGTTTACCACAGAATTAACAATAATATCATCATCCTTAATTCAATTGACAGTTTCCTCTGGGTCGGAAATGACCTGAGATCCTTGACCCCATGACAGGTTACCAACTCGACATTTCACAAGGCTCAGAGTTTTACTACCTTTGTAACTAACATCTTGACTTGCACAGCCAGAGGCTCAATGTGACATTAGAATTATGTTCTCCATCTTTTCTGACCACATGTTGTTTGAGTACAGTGACTGATTGCTCCTCTCTTTCAATAAATCACAATTAATCAGTAGATGTCCTGGCAATTTTGTTTGAGGAAACAGGAGCTGTGCCCTCTCAATCACCACCATGTTTCCAGCTGGGTTCACAGCCGAGACCTGGCACTTAGAAATGTGGCTCATTCTATCGAGCCCTGCTGTGCGCCATAACAGTACAGGGTGGGCCATCTATATGGATACACCTAAATAAAATGGGAATGGTTGTTGATATCAACTTCCTGTTTGTGGCACATTAGTATATGGGAATGGGAAAACTTTTCCAGATGGGTGGTGACCATGGCAGCCATTTTGAAGTTGGCCATTTTGAATTCAACTTTATTTTTTTCAATGGGAAGAGGTTAATGTGACACATAAATTTATTGAGAATTTCATAAGAAAAACAATGATGTGCTTGGATTTAACATAACTTTATTCTTTCATGAGTTATTTCAAGTTGATATCACCATTCACACCCATTTTATTTAGGTGTATCTATATAAATGGACCACCCGGGCAATTGGGCCATTTATATGGATACACCTAAACAAAATGGGAAAGAATGGTGATATCAACTTGAAATAACTCATGAAACAATAAAGCTATGTTAAAACTAAGCACATCATTGTTTTCCTTATGAAATTCTCAATACGTTTGATGTGTCACATGACCCTCTTCCCACTGAAAAAAATAAAGTTCGATCCAAAATGACCAACTTTAAAATGGCCACCATGATCACCACCCATCTGGAAAAGTTTTCCCCCTCCCACATACTAATGTGCCACAAATAGGAAGTTGAGATCACCAACCATTCCCATTTTATTTAGGTATATCCATATAGATGGCCTTCCCTGTAGTTTGCAACCACATATGGAGTATCGGCATACTCAGGAGAATATGCACATTTTATAGTACATTTTCTCTGTTACCCGTGTGCAAATGCTAAATTTGTGGCTAAAATAAAACATTTTAGGAAAAAAAGCAAAATTTTAGTTTTTTTCCAGTGGTATTCCAACTAAAGTCAATACTCAAAATAAAGGTGATTTAAGAGTAAATGCAAGTATAATTTTCAATTAAAAATGTTAATACTTCCCCAAATGCATTTCAAAACTGCCCAGATTCCTTTCCTAAAAGACAAATAGAATTTATCAAGAACGGATCCTTGGTGATTTTTGAAAGCAGCCAAGTGAAAATATAATGTTATTTTGATTGAAAGTTATATCATAAGTGTATTGTAAAAATATTTTTTATATGTATCAAACTATTTATATTTTAATATTAGTGTGGTTTACATATTAGTGCTATTTTCACAATCACTGTCATATACATGGTATATGACAAGACCTTTAGGGGGACTAAGTAGAAATCCCATGATCAATTGTAATTACTATCAAAATGTATTTTCACAATGATCTCATGGTAGATTTGTAACTATAAGCAGCACACATACTGATTGTATTTATTTTTGCATTTGTGTGAATATTACATTTTATTTAGGTCACTATATTTGTGCCTTTAATCTTTTAATTATCAAAAATAACTAATAATTTGATATTGTACTCTGACTTTCGACGACTTTTTATTCTATTTTTTGTGTTTAGTATGATGAAAAGGTACATTTATTGGCAGGTCATCTATTTAACTCAATGGTGTTCACTGTATGGGAAAAATAATGTGACAGTTTTTTAGCTCGCTGCATTTAGCAATAGCAGTTTAGTTTTTTGTTTTTATTTTACATAAAAGTTAATTTTTTTTCTGGAAAAAAGTTTTCCATGATTTGTTTTTGCTTTATTGTTCGTTACAAATTAATTTGAACTTTTATATTTTACAGTTTTCTTCTTAGTACCACTAAAGGACTTATATATTTTTCACTTTTATTCATGTTTTCATTCACTAAATGCAGTGCATCACACCTGTGAGTTTTATACTGTGATAGCAGGCTTAATTTTATTATATCTGCAATCCATTTTGTTAGATGAGACCTCATGTTCTCTTTGTTTGAAAGTCATTGCTAAAGCCCCCGTCACACATAACGAGAATGTTAGCGAGATTGTTGTAACATCACAGGTTTTGTGACGTAACAGAGATCTGTGTGACACTATGTATGATAGTTAGCAGGCCCCTGCTGTGAGATCGCTGATCGTTACAAAGTCCTCCGGGTCATTTTTTTGGTCTTTGCGCTCCCGCTGGGAACGCTACATCGCTGTGTTTGAAAGGGACAACGACCAACGATCTCAATACTACGCCCGAGAGTGACAATTCCCAACAACTTCTGTATCATTCCCGATCATTGCTGAAGTCGCTGGTGAGATCTGACTGTTTGACATCTCACCAGCGATCCCAAAGTGACGTACCAGCGATCCCTACTAGGTCGTATCGTTGTCGGGATCGCTGGTGCATCGCTACGTGTGGCGGGACCTTAAGTGTTTCTACCAGTGGCAGAGAGAGAGTTCCAATGTTTATGTTAGATAAGGACTTGATCTTATTTGTTAGAATTGAAACTTAAGAAAAAGTTGGAATTTGAGAATAAGCAGTGTGCAATGGAAGCTGATATTCAACCAATAGGAGGAATATATGGAATTGCCAAAGGATAAGTTGACCAATGATGATGTTACAATGCTTGTCCAAGAAAATGCCTATATAAGTTTAAGACAATGATGTAATAAGCAGACTGATGCATTTTTGCATCTCAGGGGGGCTGCTCTGTTACGTACGTACAATATCTCAATGATTTTAATTTGGAACATACACACAAAGGTCTTATTGCTAAATGGCAACGACAACACTGACACATCCTGTTAGCCCTAGTTCGTGCCAAAACTTAAAAGGCAATAATTGGCCTTGGGTTGTCATGGCAATAATCTGGATATAGGATTGTGAAATGCCGATATGGTTAATGAGTGAGCCCTCTCCCATCTCCCTCTATTAACTATCTAGATACCACTTTCGCATCGACAGCAAAATTTAGGTGGATATATGGCCACAATTGGTGCTGAAGTAAATCAGATCCAATATAGTAATTTGTCAGCTATAATATATAATTTACACCCACTGTGTTTTTGCAGATCATGGGGCAGTAGTTACTTATTCCTCAGTGCTGCCATTCTACGGCGCTGAAGAATAAGTCCCTTTAGTCACAGCAGTAAAGATGCATATTGAATTCATTAAGGAGTTTATTATATTAAAGCATTTCATTCAAATTTATTTAGATATTTTGAAGAGGATTTTTTAAAGTTTTATTATTTAACCTTTATTGCTTAGCAGACTGAAACATTTGCATATTCTTGAACTTATATTTCCAACATTTTCTTAGTCAGGGCTGCAATTATGTACACCATTTTTTAAAAAAGGAATAGATAAAAGGCTCAATTCATGGTCGTATAAAAGGAAGGCAAGTTTTATGACAGTAGTTGTATAATGGAAGTCCTCAAAGGAAATCAAGAGGCAACAAGAGCTTTTTAAGTGAACTCCCACCTAAGATCCTCATGTTTGAAGTTAGTATTGTTTTTATTTCTGCCTTTTTATGTAATATCGCACCATATTTTACTGACTATAAGACTTGCCCGACTAAGGAAGAATAGAAATGGCAACAGCATCATATTAAATAATCTCAAATTATTGTGCACAATCCCAACAACAGAGAATCAGTAACAGTATGATATACAGTGCAGGGCACCGCAGCTACTGCTGCTGCCTAACTGCAGAGCCACTGAGAGCTGTGACCCCCCCTGCTTGTCCCCATCGCGTAGTGGGTCCTAGTTGGTTCCCCTTATATCCCTGCATCCTATCATTTACTTTCCCCTCATTCAGTCCAGTCGTACTTCTCGTCATAGGCGCAGATTCAACCACAGGAGGTCCTCTACCTCTAGCAGCAGGAGCAGGGAAGGTTGCCATTCCAGCAGACATCACTGCCATTCACGCTCATCAAGGGAATCACGCAGGACCGCGCACAGGCGGTCCTACACCACGTCCAGCTCCTCTTCAGAACCTCTCAGGAGCAGTGTACACCCCAGATCATCACGAAGGTCGTCTCGTCACAGTCAGGGAGCCGTCTCAACAAATTCAGCTACCGTTGCACCTGCAATCCAGGGGATCCACCCTCCAACACCACCGGGCGAGTACGCTTTTACAAGCGCTTGGGGGGGGTATTGGGCAACAGGAGAGAGGGAATCATCCAGATAGTTCACGTTCAGGGAAGGTGCTAATCAACCCCAAAATGCTGCTGCCCATTTCAAACAACATTACTGCCGCACAGTCAGTGCCGCAAGCCCCGCATCCTGACCTGTACAAGGACATATTTTATTGTAGGGTCCCCCGTTAGGGACACATTTAAGCCAAGAAACTATGGAAAAAATTTGGGCCAACAATTACATAGATATCTGGTCCTTGGTTTCGACAGAGCAGAACACTGTTGACAGGGAAAGGCGTCCGGTGGACCGGCCATTCGACCGCAAGCCAAAAGTTGCCAAAACTATTTACAATTGGACGCAGGCATTTTCTGTTTTGAGGTGCATTATGGGTCAAAAACACCCAGAGTGTTGCTCAGAGTTGTTTACTTATTTTGATTTAATATACAACTCACACAAAATCCACGGGGGCTCTGCCTGGTGGAAATATGACGAGGATTTCCATCGTCGTTTGGTTCTACGTCCACAACTGGGATGGGATGTCAAGGTCCACTGAGGCTTGGCTAAGGCTCATGATGGCATAAAAGGCCCATTCCTTTCATGGTCCATCCACCAACCCCTCGAGTCACCCTTCAGGCCCCACGCATCTTAGAAGGCCAGGTGCTCTTGGCTATTTAACGATGGTCACTGCAGGTTCCAGGCCTTGTGCAAATACAAGCACAAGTGCTCATCGTGTGGAGGGGAGCATCCAGCCCCTAGATACAACAAGACTCACGGCAAATCCCAAGGAAAACCCACAGCGGTGGTCACCAAAAACCCCGGTGAGCGTTTCAAGGATGCTAAAACATTACCCCAATAGTGCTGCTGCAGTCACCCTAAGAGAAGGCTTCTCTTCAGGTTTTTTCATACCGTTCCTGCCATCCCCAGAATCCTCTTTTGCACCAAACCTGAAGTCAGCCCGACAATTGCCGCAGGTGCTAACAAGCAAACTACAAAAGGAGGTTTCGCTAGGCCGCATGGCAGGGCCTTTTCAAATGCCTTCTTTTACAAACCTTCGTGTATGGGGTGGTCCCAAAAAAGGAAAAAGGCGATTACCGCCTCATCCATCACCTATCCTTCCCGCAAGGGACGTCGGTTAATGATGGCATCCCAGCGGAGGACGTTGCGGTGTCTTGTGCTTCTTTCGACACAGCTGTTGCACTAGTTTGCAAAGCCGGGCCGGGTGCACTCATGGCAAAATCGGATATAGCCTCTGCCTTCCGGCTGCTACCCATTCACCCAGAATGTCACCATTTACTGGGTTGTGTTTTGGACAGCAAATATTACTACGACATGTGTCTCCCAATGGGCTGTTCGATATCATGTGCATATTTCGAGCTCTTTAGCTCGTTCCTAGAATGGGTAGTAAAGGACACTGCCAAAACAAGTTCGGTCAGTCATTACTTGCATGACTTTTTATTTGTTGGCCCCGCCAACTCCAGCGAATGCGCCAACTCACTCCAGACTTTCCAGGCAGCAGCAGACAACTTTGGCGTCCCCTTGTCGGCAGAGATAACGGTGGGCCCAGTAACAACCATCTCCTTCTTAGGAATTGAAATTGATTCCTGCAACATGCTATTTTGTTTGCCACAGGACAAGGTGGATAAAATCACCTCTCTCATTGATGCTTTTTGCACGGTGCAGAAAGTCACGTTAACGCAAATGCAGTCATTCTTGGGCCTCCTGGCTTTCGCATGCAGGGTCATGCCCATGGGGAGAATCTTTTCCCGAAGGCTTTGCCTCGCTACAAGGGGTTTAGTTATCCTTCACCACATGTTGTGCATTACCAGACTATTACGGGATGATCTTCAGGTCTGGAGATCATTCCTGGAAAATTACAATGGGCACACATGCTTTCAAGAGCCGGAGATGTCCAATGCGGAGATTGCACTATTTTCAGACGCTGCAGGATCCATTGGGTTTGGGGTCATCTTGGGAGTCAGCTGGTGTGTCGAACAGTCGCCAAATTCTTGGCACGATGCTATGTGGACAAGAAATCTCACGCTATTGGAGCTTTTTCCCATTGTGGTGGCCATGGCTTTATGGTTCAAACGCCTTAGCAACAGACGGATGTGCTTCTGGACGGACAACATCAGCGTCGTCCATGGCATAAATCATCTTGCATCATCCTCGCCCCCAGTCATTAGGTTACTGCGTTTCCTGGTACTGAAATTTCTCACCCACAACATCTGGTTCGAAGCCAGACACGTCCCAGGAGTACATAACAATGTAGCTGATGCCTTGTCACGTTTTAATTTTCAGAGGTTCAGGCAACTCTGCCCACAAGCCCAAAAAGAAGGCCACAGGTGTCTGGCAGAGCTTTGGGAAGTTCCAGGGACCAGCTGATGCCCATTGTTCAAGCTTCTGTTGCACCATCAATGTGGAGAGCTTATGGTAAGGCTTGGGAGGATTGGCAGGTATCAGCAGGCACCCCGCCTGAAGTTGTCTCACAAGAGTTGCTAACCAATGCAGTGGTTCAGTACCTTGTGCAGCTACGCTCCACAGGCACATTGGGCCTAGTTGGCCAGAACCGCCTTACGGGCCTTGCTTTCCACTTCCGGCTGCATGGTTGGCCGGATGTCACAAAGACTTTTATTATCATGCAAGCAATGAAGGGTTGGAGCGTAACAGTCACGGCATTGAACGGAAAGGGCCCATCTTCTTTGCAACCCTCAGGGACATCCTAGATCAACTTCCCACAGTTTGCAGCGCAGCTAGTGAAACGCCCCCCTTTGCGGCAGCTTCAACCTTAGCATTTTTTGGTGCCATGCGGGTTAGTGAGCTTGTCACCAAGTCCCCCCTTCGCCCCTCCGGGTTGCTTTGGGATGATGTCATCTACTGCAATGGAGGTTTATGGATGCGTATTCATCAGTCGAAAACGGATTAGCTGGCCCGCGGCACATGGTTTCCCATTTTTCCAAAGCCCGACCCAGTGTGCCCGGTATAAGTCATTCAGGCTTACATTAGCGTAAAATCCACACGCACGTTTTTCTTTGAGCATGTAGACGGGTCCCCGCTAACAGTCGCTCAATTCACAGCCATGTTAAATAAATCACTAGCCAGCCTAGGGCTTTCACCTGGTGAGTTTGGCACACATTCCTTCCTCATCGGGGCAGCGACGGAGGCAGCCAGCACGGGTTTTCAAAGCAACGAAATACAGCGGGTGGGCCGCTGGCGATCCAACTGTTTTGCACGCTACATCAGGCCTGACATGCTTTAACCAGGAATCATGACAATTACTATGTCCCCCTCCCCCCTTTCTTTTTTCTTTTTTCCCATCATATGCTTGTTTTAAACATATATTTGTGGTTAGTTGTTTTATAGCCAAAATTTAGTACAACCTTAGATTAGCATATAGAGCACAGTGTCGTTTTCATAAAACACGTTTAGTTATTAGAATGTAGTACCGTGTCTTACGTCACAAAGTAGTACATAAAGAGGCACACATAACATATATAAAAGAGGGAGTATATCATTTTCTACTCCATTGTATTCTGGCAGGTTTGGCAAAACAGGAACATGGCTCTACGTACTCATGCAAAATTTTTTCTTCTATTTACTAACGCAAAAGTTTTTTCTCCTATTTACACGAGCCGTTCCAGCTGCTTTGCAGACATTTTCAACAGGCTGTGGTCAATTGCTAACAGCTTTCTCTTCCTAAATACGGCAAGACCAACTGTGTGGATAGTGGGTCACTCTAACATTTTTTGTCAGCGCGTCGCTCTGAAGTATGTCCAGGAGGAAGAGCACTCGGTTTCCATGGAATACAAATAGAATGGAGAGGCATACACGGGCTCACTTGAGCACAGGTCTTGCCAGAAGCAGTTAATATCGCAAAAAATGCTAGCGGCCCGGTAGTTTTACTGATTCATGCAAGGAGAAATGACCTAGCACACTTAAGGAGGGTGGAGCTGTTAGCCATCATGCAGACTGACCTAGACAGGATGCATTGTTTCTTCAGCACGTTGGTCATAGTCTGGTCAGAGATAGTGCCCAGAATAGTTTGGAGAGGAGCCAGGGATTCCTTGGCCCTGGAGAGGTCACAGAGAAAGATGAACCATAGCCTAGCTCGCTTCGTAACAAGAAAAGAGGGGTTTGTAGTCCGCCACCTACAATTAGAGTCAGATTTGGAGCGTATAACATTACAGGATGGTTTTAACCTGAATGATATTGGTTTGGACATCTTCCTTTCCGGTTTGCAGGACGGGATAGACAAGGTTCTTAGTTCATTGGGTGGGGGTCGCAGTCCCGGTTAGGTCCAACATGCCTCGGGTGGCCGAGGGCATAGGGCCTCTTCCCCTCAGATCAAAGGTGGATTTGTGCCTTTGTGCCGGTGGAGCGCAGGGTCCAGTGGTGGTGGAGCGCTGGGTCCATGGTGGTGGAGTGCAGGGTCCAGCGGTGGTGGAGTGCCAGGTCCAGTGGTGGTGGAGTGCCAAGTCCAGCGGTGGTGAGGTGGCACTATGGTCATTGCAGGTTGTAGGCTGTTCTGAAGAGACGGGTTTTCAGGTTCCGCTTGAAGTTTACGAGTGTAGGTGACAGTCGGATATTTTAGGGTGCAGAATTCCAGAGAATGGGGGATGCTCAGGCGAAGTCTTGCAGGCGGTAAGATGAGGAACGTACAAGTGGGGAGGAAAGAATGAGGTCTTGGGAGGATCTAAGATTGTGAGTTGGATGATATTGGGATATTAGTTCAGAGATATATGGTGGGGACAGATTGTGGATGGCTTTGTAGGTCAATGTTAGTAGTTTGAATTGGATACGCTGAGGAATTGGGAGCCAGTGGAGGGATTTGCAGAGGGGATAAGTGGAGGAATAGTGAGGAGAGAGGTGTATTAGTCGGGCAGCAGAGTTAAAGACAGATTGGAGAGGTGCAAGAGAGTTAGCAGGGAGGCCACAGAGAAGGAGATTGCAGTAGTCGAGACAGTAGATGATGAGGGCATGCACTAGTAGTTTAGCAGATTGAGGGTGGAGGAAGTGACGGATTATGGAAATATTTTTGAGTTGGAGGCGGCAGGAGGTGACAAGGGCTTGGATGGATGTGCAGTTTGAAAGACAAGGCAGAGGCAAGGGTAACTCCAAGGCAGCGGACTTCAGGTACAGGGCAAAGTGTGATGTTGTTTACTGTGATAGATAGGGCTGGTAAGGAAGGTGTGTGAGATTGAGGAACGATGAGGTACATCTGAGTGTCATCAGCATACAGGTGTGTATATATATATATATATATATATATCAAAAAGTAGAAGATTGCTGGGCACTAACGCACAAATAGCATCGACCCTATGTCACGATGTGACCAATGCCAATAGTGTAGTCCTGTGGTGCCGGCATATACAAATCCATATGCATTCAACAAAGACAAAAAAACCGCACTCACCGACAGATGATCTTCATTTTATTCATAGTCCAGGTTAATTCAATACATGGCTATGCATAGCTAGGAAGGGGGTGCAGGGAGGCGGACGACGGTACACCGTTTCGCGGTCGTATACCGCTTCTAGGTAGAGGACCCGTAGAAGCGGTATACGACCGCGAAACGGTGTACCGTCGTCCGCCTCCCTGCACCCCCTTCCTAGCTATGCATAGCCATGTATTGAATTAACCTGGACTATGAATAAAATGAAGATCATCTGTCGGTGAGTGCGGTTTTTTTTGTCTTTGTTGAATATATATATATATATATATACTACTGCTCAAAGGTTTGGGGTCACCCAGACAATTTTGTGTTTTCCATGAAAACCCATACTTTTATTTATCAAATGAGTTGCAAAATGAATGGAAAATATAGTCCAGACATTGACAAGGTTAGAAATAATGATTTTTATTTGAAATAATAATTTTCTCCTTCAAACTCTTTGCTTTCATCAAAGAATGCTCCCCTGCAGCAATTACAGCATTACATGGGGTTGCAAAATGGAGCGATAGCATTCCTTATTCAAAATCCCTTTTAACTTGAACAAATTTCCCACTTTACCAGCATCAAAGCAACCCCAGACCATCACATTACCTCCACAATGCTTGACAGATGGCACCAGGCACCCTTCTAGCATATGTTCAGTTGTTATGTGTCTCACAAATATTCTGTGTGATCCAAACACCTCAAACTTTGATTAGTCAGTCCATAAAACTTTTTTACCATCTTCCTCTGTCCAATGTCTGTGTTCTCTTGTGCATATCAATCTTTTCCTTTTATTATATAAATACAAAAAGGGGGGACAAGAGGCGCAATAGTGCCCTATCACTAGTGACACACTGAGTATATCAATAGGTATACACTCACCTGGTCCAGTTGTGTGACCCACAACTGGTTTATAAGCATTCGGTTTAAAGCTGCTGCAGGACCTCCACCAGCCACTTGTACGTGAAAAAATGCTCATATATAGGGAAGATGGTGTGTCACGGTCCGCGCTGCTGTCTCAGTGGAATCATAAGAGATGGATGTCTCCAAGAAGTCACACCCTGATGAAGGTGCCAGGATAGGTGCCGAAACGCGTTGGTGAATAAAGGAGATCTTTGCTTTGGAACCTTGCCTTCCTTGTGACTTCTTGGAGACATCCATCCCTTGTGATTCCACTGAGACAGCAGCGCGGACCGTGACACACCATCTTCCCTATATATGAGGATTTTTCCTTTCATTAGTCAGTCTCAGATATGGCTTTTTCTTTGCCACTCTGCGCTGAAGGCCAGCATCCCGGAGTCACCTCTTCACTGTAGACATTGACACTGGCATTTTGCGGGTACTATTTAATGAAGCTCCCAGTTGAAGAGCTGTGAGGCGTTGATTTCTCAAACTGGAGACTCTAATGTACTTGTCTTGTTGCTCAGTAGTGCAGCGGGGCCTCACACCTCTCTTTCTACTCTGGTTAGTACCTGTTTGTCCTTTCCTCTGAAGGGAGTAGAACACACCGTTGTGGGAAATCTTATCTTCAGTTTCTTGGCAATTGCTGGCATGGAATAGCCTTCATTTCTAAGAACAAGAATAGACTGTTGAGTTTCACATGAAAGTTCTCTTTTTCTGGCCATTTTGACAGTTTCATAGAATAAACAAATGTAATGCTCCAGATTCTCAACTAGCTCAAAGGAAGGTCAATTTTATATCTTCTCTAATCAGCCAAACTACTTTTAGCTTTGCTAACATACTTGTTCAAGGGTTTTCTAGGGCTTTTTGAACATCCATTAGCCTTCTTAGGCTAGGGTCACACTTAGCATGAGTTTTTTTGATGCCTTAAAAAAAAGCATGCGTTTCTGCATGCTTTTTTCATTTCTGCATGTGTTTTTTTAGGTGCCTTAAGCCACCCATGCGTTTTTACATGCGTTTTTGAATCAGCACCCAAAAAAAGTTCATGAACTATTTTTTGGTGCTGTTTTAAAATTGCATGCGTTTTTTAGAAAACACATGTGTTTTTTTAACATGGGCCCCTATGGAAAATGCATGCGTTTTTGGATGGTACTAAATGGTACTAATGTATCATGCGTTTTTGTATGCGTTTTTGATGGCAGCTATTCACATAAGTGCAAAAACGCATGCCAAAAATGCATGGCACTTTAAGCATACATTTTTGCTATTAGGGCATGCGTTTTTGCTATTTGGGCATGCGTTTTTTGCATGGGGGCCTATGGGTATGTTTTTACATGTGTTTTTAAAAACGCAGGTCTCCAAAAAAGCATGAAAAAATTGCAAGTGTGACCCTAACCTTACTCAGTTAGCAAACATAATGTACCATTAAAACACTGGAGTGGTGGTTGTTGGAAATGGGCCTATACACCTATGTAGACATTGCTTTAAAAACAAGACATTTGCAGCTAGAATATTTATTTACCACATTAACAATGTATAGAGTGTATTTATCATTCATTTAATGTTAGCTTCATTGAAAACAAAAGTGCTTTTCTTTAAAAAATAAGGACATTTCCCTTAGGGTACCTTTACACGCCGCGACGGCAGGCTGGAAACATCGCGCGACAAGCTACAATTGTAGCTTGTAGCGTCAATATCGCCTGTAGTAGCGGCGTCTGAAGAGGCGACGCTACAGCCGGCGACAGATACATTTGTTTATGGTCTCTGCTCATAAACTTAAGGCAACATCGCCGATTGTAGCGAGCTGTATCGGCGTGTAAAGAAGCAACGGAAGGCAACTCTGGACACCCGGCGATGTGGCTGCCATGTATCTAAGGCGTGACACAGTCGCCATGTTACCGCGCCCCATCTGCGATCATTGGAGGTCGCTCCTGCTTTATGATTGGTAGTCGCAGCATAGGCCGGGATATTTAAGGAGCTGACCAGTCACACTACACAATTACTCGAGCGTGCTGTATTAATCAGCCTCCTGCGATGCCTGGCCAATCCTGATGATATTGCGCTGTCCTATCATCGTACGGACGGCTCGTAATCCACACTTGGAGCACGCCTATGTGCTGTCCCTGCTGCACCGGGTCCGCCCATAGTAGCTTGTTGGAGCGGTGTGTAAACATGGTACGCTACGCTACAGCTGGCTACTTGAGACACCCGGCGATGTAGCTAGCTATAGATGTAGCGTGGCGTAGCGCACCTTATGGCGGCGTGTAAAGAGAGTGCGTTGACCGTTTGTAGCCGTTCGGGCGTGCTCGTGCACGTGAAGTAGCGCGATGTTTCCAGCCTGCCGTCGCGGCGTGTAAAGGTACCCTAAGAGATTCATAAATAGCCACGGCACTCTGAGATAAAGTTCGATTTCATGCTGAATAGATGATAAACACAACTGTGTTGATGAAGTGCTGTTGCAGGCATGGAGATGCCAAGTGACACTGCTGTGAAAGTTGTGATGGTTTGCAGGCGCTCCGGCCAGAAATGCCTATGGATACCACTATAAATGCGCCTTTCTGCCCTGAGGAAGAAGGCTCGTGGATTGTCTTCAAAACATGTTGGTCTTTTGCCTTGTGCAGGATTGCATACCTTAGTGCGCACTTTATTGAGAGGTGGCGTCAACTGCTCTTTACCCCACCTTGGTACCCCACGTGTTTGCATTGGTATTAAACATAGCTCTTGGTGTCCATTGGCTCACCTGTGATAGAAGCTATACATCATAGAAGACAGTGATTCTTAGCATAAACAGAAATATCATGGTATTGCTTTGATGCTATTTACTACTTGCAGACTTGCTGTTTGGTAGGATAGTCAAGCAGTTCAGAGTGAGAACCAAGAGGGCTCATAATAGGCAAAGGAAAAGCTAAAGCATAATTAGGACACTGTCCAAGGTCAAAGTATCAAAGACAACGCATCAAGACAAAGAGGTGAATAAAGTGGGTGGTCAAAGAAAGATCTACTTGAAGAAAGCTAAAAACGACCACAGTCTGACCATTGTCAGAATACTAAATAGCCATGTAATCACACAGAATGGATGACATCTGGAATAGTCCCAAAGACTTAGCCGGATAGCCGGATAGCACAACTGAACTATGATTCACAATACTCATATCTCTGCCTCAGATTGTACAATTGAGGTGTCTTTCAGAATCCTGACGGCTAAGCAAGCCCTTGATCCCATAGGGCAGCGGAATTGTCTTTTACACCGTCCATCAGACACCTTGAGCGTTGGAATCGTGACAATTGCTGTTCATAGTTGAAGCATAAATACATAAACATTTGCAGAGTAAATTGTGTCAATAAAAATATCTTTATTGTTACATTGTATTAAAATTAAAATCAAGACAAAATTAAAAAATCAATGTTAATCTTCCTCAGGAAGACAACTCCTCAGGAAGATTAACATTGGAATGTGCAATGAGGCGACAGGGACACCGGAATACATATTGAATATTATCACTAAGTGCCTTTTTGCATAATATTTAGCACTATTGTGGCATTCTGGTCCCTATTGCGGATTTAACATATAAGGGATCTAATTATTTGGCCTTTCAGCAGTATGTTACCTGTGCTGTTATTATAGTTATGTCCATGTCTAATGGCGACTTTTTTTCTATATATTCTGCCAATCGAATATCTGTCATTGATGTTGACAAAAGTACATTTTTATCAATATACTGTAGTTATCTGTCTGTTTAGGCTGTACATAATCATGCAGTGTCTAAATATTTAGCACTTTAAACATGAAAAAACACAACACAGAGAAAAATGTTTTAATTGCAATAAAAGACAAAAGACATCCCTGGTTCCCACCTTTAATAACTCAAAACAAAACCCTCACATGATAATCCCCAAGTCTGTCCGCTGGCAAACATGTTCAGCTCTGCTACATCACTGTGAGCAGACACATGTCTGTTCACAGTGAGTAGCAGGCTCACATTGACACCCACGTGTTATCGGGGTGTCGTGATAAAGTTCATCCCAGTTCACAGCAGAGCCATGTCAGCTGTGAACGTGGGTGACCCCGATAAACTGCAGCACTGCACCCACATCCAAGTCGTAAAAAGAGCACTGCTCTTGCTAACTTATAGTTGTTTACAGGGTGCCATGATCATTGTTCATTGAAGTCACCTGCTGCCATTATTTCCTGCACCCCTGCTCCCTACTCCCAACTTCCCCTTCCCTGGGTGAACCATGGGGCCTAAGTACCAGGATAGGGAACATATATAGCAGGATTGGTGACATGGATACAAGGATGGGGATCATATATACAAGATAGGGGGCATGAATACCAGGATGGGAAAATATATATCAGGGTGGGGAGACATATATACCAGAATGGGGGGTCGTGTACTAGGATGAGGGACATATGTACTGATTATAAGATGTATAATGGCATTATATGATGGACCCAATTTAACATTGAAAAAAAAATTCTCATTTCCTTCACCAAATTTATAGTAGAATGCGCCTTATATTTGGTACGTCTCATAAAGCAAAAATATGGGACCTTCCTTTAGAAAAATATTTATTGCAATGTATTTTGAACTATAATTCTAATTTACTCAGAAAATAGTATGAAATTGTGTTTTTTTGTTTCTATAGAAAACACTATATTAAAATTAAGTATCAACAGCAGCTGCAGTTGAGGAGAAAAGGTCAACCATGAGGATTACATGTGTTGAAAACTTTAATAGTTGTCTTGTACTGTTTATCATTCTCATCATGTTTTTTTAAAGTAAATCTTCTGGATTGAAAAACAATGTTTAATTTAGTTACTTCTGAATATATAAACATGCTTTTCTCATATGGTCTTAGAGATGTAGTTTTCTATAGGGAGCTGAGATTACCATGCAGTAAAAGAAGCAATATCGGATCTTTACTGCATTGTGTGAGTAGTATTTAAATTACTTCAACAAACTTTTGTCAAGTCAAAGACTTTAGAAGAATCATTAAACAAGTGTCCAACTTATCTCCAATGCCGCTTGCCGCTACCAAGGAAATTCCTGACCTCAGACGTACCTGTACTTCCTATTTGACTAGTACCTTTCGACTTTGGACGTATTGGTACATCCTGCCATTTGCAGGGAAGACCAGAGCTGTGCCTGCAGCGATTGCTGCTGAAGACTCTGCTTTCCCAACAGCCAATCCCAGGCTGTTTAACACCCAAAATGCCATGAACAATGTCAGGGAGACCTTAAAGAGGGCATAGGTTGGTCAAACCTCAGCTGATAATAAAAGATATTCTGGGGGCCCAAGCTTTGGAGTTGGAGACAAAGTATGGCTGTCCACAAAAAATATCAATCTTAAGGTTCCTTCTGCCAAGTTTATTGGTCCATATTAAATTATCAAAGTTATAAACCCTGCAGCTTTCCATCTGAAACTTCCTTCATCCTTAAAGGTTCCCATTGTGTTCAATAAGTTTCTCCTCAAGCCATGTCGTTCCCCTGTTCACCCAGCCAAAAAGTCCTCCCCCTCCTGTTGTAGTAAAAGGTAATTGGGAATATGAGGTCCAGAGAATCCTTGACTCTTGTATGGTAAGAGGTTATGTGCAGTATCTGGTACATTGGATGGGCTACGAGTCAGAGGAGAGATCCTGGGTTCCATCATTTAATATCCACCCTAAAAGCCTGATTAGGGAATTTCATCTATTGTTTCCCAATAAATCTGGTTTTAAGGGTCTGGACACCCTTCATGGGGGGGAGGAGGACTGTCACATCTCCAGAGTCTGCTCCTGCAGCTTCTGTATCTGGCACCAGACACCACTGTGTTTACTCCAAAGGTGGGGTTGGTGACGTAGTAGTCTGACTTGTGGATGAGTTGTATGGTTGCCCAGTTGCAGTCATTAACTCTGATTTAAGCCAGTTAGGAAATACTGAAGTCTATTGGAATCCTCTGTGTATTCCTGCTGGTTGCCAGATATATTCCCTGGTTCACTTGCTATTCCTGCTATCATGTTTTAGATTTTCTTGAATTCTTGCTTTTTGATTGACTTCTGCTATTTTCCAGCCTAACGATATTGTACTTTTCTGACCTCTTGGCTTTGACCCTGATTGGCAACTTTTATATGCCTGGATTGCAACCCATCTGTTGACAGAAACATCCTGGACCTTGCAGTAAAGCCAGATCCCCATATACGGTTTAAAAAGTGTCTGAGTACATCAGGGATCTGCCTGATCATGTGGTTTTCACTTAGTCTGTCTGGGATTATCTTTTTTACCTGTAACTCAGATGGACATTACGGGCAACTCCAATTTTGATAACAGCCAAGGTTGGTACCTTGGGGATGTACATAGTTATTGCTCCCCACACAGGGTAAGAATAGCAGCTCACAAACAGTCCAGAATATGGCACATTCATTAGAAGCACCATATCCTGGAGCTATGTCCTGACTATTCCCACTACCCTGGTGCGGTGGCAAATGGGCTAATAAAAGGCATTAATAACAACTGAGTATTGACAGCTGTCATCAACCCCTGGATTGGTAATATTGAAGCATCTATGAAAGCCCACATTACCAATCCAGTAAGTAAATAGTTTAAAAAAAACAAAGGCACAAAAAATCCATTAATAGAAATAAAATGCAAGGAGAAAAATCCTTTATTTTAAGTAAAATACACAGGTAACCCTCTCATACCCATTTATTAAGGACAAACATTCCCATCTCTGACGGTAATCCACATAGCATGATATATGGCGAAGTACACTTCACATGACTACAACGATATGTTAGCAGCGTGCAGCTGCATATATTTCTATGGAGCTGCAGCATCCTCTCTAGAGAGGGGGAGGCCATGCAGGGTGATGCATGCGACACTCGTGCAATTCGCGCTTGTCTCCAGCCTCACACTAATCCGCAGGTGTGAGTGGTGATGTAATACAGTTCATTTGAGGTCACCACGGTAACAGCTGGTAAGGTTACCATGGTAACTCAGCTGTGACAACGGATGTACTGTCTGACGTCACCGCTCACAGCCAGATGTCAGTGAGAATGAGCTGCTGTGATGTGCAGGTGCTGTAAAGGTCTTCTTTTACTTCATGTAGCAATGCCTGGACATTGCTGTGGATTATCATCAGTCTGTGTGCCTTATTTACAATAAAGGATTTTTCTCCTTGTACAGTGCTGTGTAAATTAATTGGGACAAAGCATTTTTGTAAGTAAAATCGTAAGTTGGTTACCAGTCAGTGATTCAAACCAGTTTTAACTGCTTTGAACAGGTGTGAGTGTACAACGTTGATAGAGATGAGCGAGTACTAAAATGCTCGGGTGCTCGATGCTCGGGCCGAGCATCCGAAGATACTCGTGTACTTGGCCCGAGCACAGAGCCCAATTTAAGTCAATTAGTGACAGGCTCTGCCCACAGACTTCCGGCTATAAAACAAGTGTTTCTGAAACAGGGCGGGAGGGTGGGCTTTTTCAAATCGTTGCAACATACAACACCTTGCTGTGCCCCCCAGAGGGACCCTAACAATCTATCTGCTCTCTGTGAGGTGCCAGCTCACTGTGTGCACTGAAGGGAGCAGTTGTGTCAGATCGATAATTATTAGCGAAGAGTCCGAGCATCTCGGCGGTACTCGGTGCTCACCGAGCATGCCGAGTACCGGGATACTCATGCGAGTAACGAGTAGCGCCGAGCATGCTCGCTCATCATTGAACCTTGAAGAACAAAATGTGGTTTAACTGGTTTTAGTTAGAAAAAAAAAAGCTAGCTGCCCCTTCAACGTCAGTTGAGAGCTTGTTTCTGTGAGGAGTGGTTTAGTGTACATTTTCTCTCTGTGTGATTCATGCCTGTAAAAATGGATGTTACTCTACGGAAGAGGTCTAGAATTATTACTCTTAATAAACATACAAGTCTGACTGTAAGATAAATCACTTCCACTGCTGGTATTGAAAAATCTACCGTTTCAAGAATAATTCGCACACACAATGAAACTGGATTGTTTTCTAAAAATCGAAAAGGGAAATGTGGAAGAAAAAGGAAAACGACTCCAAGAACTGATAAAGCACTTATCAGCAATAGTAAAATTAATGCAAGAAAAACAAGTAAAGACTTTCTTTGTCCCAATTAATTTGCACAGCACTGTATTTTATTTCTTTTAAAGTACTTCTCTCTACGTCTGTGTTTTTTAACTATTTACCTTACCAAATTGATAATTTGGTGGTATTATAGATGAATTAACATTACCAATCTGAGCTTAATGACTGCTATCAATACTCAGCTGTCATTAACCCCTACTATTACCCTGACTGCCACTGCACCAGGGCAGCAGGAAGAGTCAAGGCGGAGCACCAGAAAGTGGTGCATCTTATGCAGGCGCCAGTTCTTGGGGGCTGTGACATGCTATCTTTAGGGTGGTGAGGACCAAAGACAGATGGCCTTTTCCACTGTGAGAATACAAGACCCCATCTGTCAGCTTTAACTTAGTTTATTGTAATCCAAATAAGGGGGGGACACTACACAATTTTTTCCAAATTATTTAATTATTTGTAAATAAATAATTTGAAGAAATAGCTTGGGGTTACCTCTGCTTTGGATTATCATACTTGACACCTTCAGGCTAGAGGCCTGCAGTTTGTTATCCAGCATCTGTAGGGGATTTTCAAAGCACCTGTTACTTTGCACAATCAGTCCACTACACAAGGAGTTCAATTAAAAAATTATTACTGTTGCATAGTTAAGAAAAAAATCACATGTTGGTACATGATGTAATTTTTCAGAGTTATATTTCAAAACACAAATTATTTTCGAATAGGCACTTAGCATAGACTAATCATAATAAATCTACAAGACACAATATATAAAATACACAGTAGCAGTGACGTGTTCAGAGGGCAAAGACTTCATGGGGGCACTGAACAGCCACACATACCTCCCGTTTTTAATAATCCAACCATCCTCAGTCTTTCTGGATATGATGCATACAATCACACATAAAACACAAATAAAGCCGCTTTCACATCAGCATTTTGCGCTGATCGCGGCAGTTGCGGTGAAAAAAACGCAACTGCCGCGATTACCGCATAACGACCGCACTTGCGGTTCACTTGCGGAAAGCCCCATACAATGTCTATTGGGCTTGCGGCAGGTGCGGCAAGTGCGGAATCGGCACTTGCGTCAGGTGTGGCCGTGAAAAAATGCGGCATACCGCGTTTTTTTCGCGCCCGCACCTGCCGCAAGTGCCGAAACCGCACTTGCCGCACCTGCCGCACACTTACTGCAAGCCCCATAGACATTGTATGGGGCTTGCCGCAAGTTCGCGGCCGTTATGCAGTAATCACGTTTTTTTCACCGCAACTGCCGTGATCAGCGAAAAACGCTGATGTGAATGGACCCTTAGACAGTGTAAAAAGTATTTTCCTTCTTTCTTTGGGTTGTCTCAGCCCTAGATTCACATGGATTAGACCCTGGATCTTTAGAATCCAAGTCCATTTTTGATTAACATCAGCCAATAGGCAAAGAGGAACACAAAGTCCACAGAGGCTCACATAGGCATTGGAATCAGCCTGCAACTTTACATCCAGCATGATACAAGGTCCCAGCAGGGGCATTTCTTCCAATGGGTCAATGACCCAACAACAGATCTTTTTAGGGCAGTCTTTTTTAGTTGGAGGCCTTTCTTGGAAGCCTCCTACACCAGTAACAACTCCATCCACACTCCCCAGGATGACCATAGTTGTTCTACACTGCAGGCCGCTCCTGGTTGATATCACAGGGGTCGCAAGGGCTACTTCTCCAGGGGAGTTTTCCACTGCCACCCTCCCCCCGAGTACATCCTATCAGGGCCGCCACCGGAGAAGAGGAATGAGATGTTGGACAACCCCAGCAGGACCTTTAGGCTCTCTGGCTTCTGTGAGGTTCACAACAGCTGGATGAATAGCATGGTCAGGCTTAGCCAATCGCTGATGATCCACCTTATCCATGTCCTCCTGCTAGCACTCTTCAACATGATCTGCAGGGGCGACCTGAATTACCCACACCATGTATCACCCCTCGCGGCCCTCTAAAGTCATGAAGGTGACCATGTCCCTAACATAGAAGGTATGGAGTTAGCAAAGCTGATGTTCACGCTGCAGGATGGACCGTTTAATATAGCACCAGTCACTAGTCCCATCTTTGGCTAGGAACCCAATCTCCCTCTTCTGGAAGAAGGTCACCATCTGGCTCTGAGTACAATGCTGGGAAGAGGAAATGGGATCCACATGGTAGTGTCTCACCAGGCCTCTGGTGTAGGTGCTATAGAAGGCAGGGAAACAGGAGTTTCTGACAGTACTACCTTCTTGTCATCCTCCTCCTCTATTTACTGATCCACCGGATGCAGGTTTGTTATGGCAAGGTATGCTGCAGGATCCAAACTCCCACCTCTAGAGGTCCTGGCTGGCATATGGAATGGCTCAATTCCTGACTCTGCGCTCAGTTCCGGTGGGACCTCTTTAGGCATGCAGCACTGAATCCATACCTCATTGCAAATCAGAATCAGCTAACATATATGGGCATCTCTTCTGCAGGCTGCTCTGGTTGTGGTGAAGCACTCTGGACCCCTGGAATGGTGAGGAATATCAGCTCCTCCAGAGCTGGCATGTCTAGGGGTGGATCTTTCACGTCTCCAAAGTATGGATTGCAGACATAATACATGGTGTTGCTGCATTGCACGACAATCACAAGGTGATTCCAGTCTCCACAGTGATGTGTCGTTCCTTTGACTAGGATCCCCCCTCTTCCAGTGCCAGTATCCAATCGCTTAGGAGATATTGTTTTTTTTTGCCAAATCTTGTTGTCTAGCTCATCAATAATCCCTCAATGGGGTGGGCTGCAGAAGGCACCTGGCTTAACAATCCCATTCCCCATGCCACACGTAACAACTGGGCTTGTGGTTGAGGGAATAGATTATGCAAAACTTGACATATTTGGTAAAAAAAAACATTTTTTTCAACTCGACAATTCATCTGGAATGTTGAATAAGGGTAGAGGGCAATGCAGAGACAGGTCCAAGATTAATGATACAACACACTTTTGCACATGTTAAAAATTTGTATTCTAAACATATGGAATGAAGGGAAATAAAGGGATTGCAAATTTTCTAAATTCTAGCAGTAGTTGATCTGCACCACTATGCATCTGCAGTCTTCTTTGTAGAGCCAAGCGAATGTTGTAAATGCCGCCAAAAAGATTGGCCAAAATTTCAAACAATTGCAAAGTTCATGCATCTGAATTGTTTCTTAGCAAACTCTGCATTGTGCAGTTTTTAAAATTAATTATTTACAAAAAGGATAGAGCAGATTTACGATATATGGCCATTATTAATTCTATTTTATGAGCTCTTACACTTCCTTGAGTGAACATAAATGTCTCTATCTTTTCATATTTATTGTACATAAATATTGTTAAATGCTGAAAAAACGTATACATCTAGTTCATAGTGCCCACAAAATGACTGTAATTTACAAGCAACATTATTTCAGCTCTACAAAAATGAAACAAGTGCACTTGTGAAATATAGCACGGTCATGAATATTTTCAACAAAATAAATTAAAGTTTTTTGATAATCACTTCATGATATAAGCAGTCATTAATCATTTTACCAGTTCATGATAATTACCATCACACATCGAACAAAAACTTCTACAAACCACATTATGGAATTGACTTTATCAATCTATGTCACTGAATCACATTGAAAAACTTGGCCACAGCTGAATAACTGGACATTAATTACTTTTAATGTCTTACAAAAACTGGTTTTCGCAGGCATTAAAATGAAAATGTATTTACTGAATTCTGTGCTAGTGCTTCCTAGAACACAAGACACTCTCCGAATAAAAGTTTTAGCGGCCAAGTTATTATTTCCGTTATTTCTGAAGTGCAAAAAATCACATTCTCCTAAAACGTCTGTAAACATGTGCAAAACAAAATGAAGTCAGATGTATACAATATTATTCCAGGGGAAAATGGAGTATATTTGAACACAAAAAAAGGTAACTTTAAAAAAAAAAATTGTAATTAATGAATTAGTCAAAAACATATTGAAATGCAAAACCTTGTTCACAATGATAAACATAAAAAAATCTGCAAACACACATTAAAAAATTGTAATTGATGAATTATCCAAAAACATGTTAAAATGCAAAACCTTGATAAACATTAAAAAAAATCTGCAAACACACGTTAAAAAATCTTTAAAAAGCTGCTAATTAAGGTAAACATAAAACACAATGAAAAACAGGCGAAAAACATCAAAAACAAGATGCATGAATGCAATAACACTTTTCTACAGCCTAATTGGTTCAGGGACTAAAACAGTTGAACTCAACTAATTTGTGGTGCTGAAAAAGAATATGGTGCGTAAATTTGCTCATTCGCTCTAATTTTTATGATCCAGAGGAAGATACTACTTATGACCATTTAACCAAACAAAACAGGCAGCAGCACTCACTGATCACGGGGTATTCCTTTATTATTTCATACAGCAATCTACAGCGGTTACATCAGGTGCATATTCAGGGGTGCAGGGGGGAGGATGGGCTCCCTCAGATGACGGGCCGTTTCACGCCTCACACGGGCGCTTCTCCAGATTATGTCATAATAATCTGGTGCCATAATCTGGAGAAGCACCCGTGTGAGGCGTGAAACGGCCCGTCATCTGAGGGAGCCCATCCTCCCCTCTGCACCCCTGAATATGCACCTGATGTAACCGCTGTAGATTGCCGTATGAAATAATAAAGGAATACCCCGTGATTGGTGAGTGCTGCTGCCTGTTTTGTTTGGTTGCTAAGAGAGGCTGGAAGGAGATATCGGAAGTGCACCACACGCGATCGGGAGGCCGGCAGAACAGCGTGAAGCAGCGTCTGCGAAAGCAGGATTCAAGTGAGCCCCAGTACGGAGGACAGGAGAGAAAACAGAGGGAAAGAGGACTGCAGCGTTGCCCGGCATATCCAAAAATTAAGTGTACTTATGACCATTTTCATGCAAGCATATGGAAAAATTGTGTCTTTATTATTTCATCATCATTATCGCATTGTTAGTAGCTAATCTATTACATTATCTGTTTAGTCTACTGAGCATTTAGTATTTTATCATCTTAAGGTACCTTCACACACGGCAATATTGCTAGGCAATTTCACTGGCAATTTGCTGGTTGCAGTGCAATCATGGACACATTGTTCTATTTTGTTGCTGTGTACAAATGGAACAATGTGTCCATGATTGCACTGCAACCAGCAAATTGCTAGAAAAATTGCCAGCAATATTGCCGTGTGTGATGGTACCTTTAGGGTGACCAATGAAAAAGCACCATACCCATAAAATCTCTGAGGAATGTAGCTTACAACATAAGGTCACTTCTGAGGGGTTTCAGCTGTTTTGACACCAGATTGACCTTGTACATGGGACATGGTGCTTACAGTCTATTTCAGCCAAATTTTTGTTCCAAAGTTCAAAATGATCGACTCCTATTCTGAGTCCTGTTGTTTGTCCAAACTGAACTATTTTGATTACGTCAGGAATCACGATCAGAAGAAAGTGAATAACATATTGTGTGGCCCACTTTTTCATGTTATCTCTTATAAAATTGAGAAATGTGGTTCTAATTCAACAAATTTGTAAAAAAAATGAAAATTTTCAATAAAACGACTTAATGTTATCAAGTTCTGTGTAGTACTTGTGTGTTTAAAATGTTCACTATACTCCTGGAAAAAATCCTTTAGGGGTCTTGTTTCCAAAATGGGGTCAATTGTGGAGAATTTCTGCTGTTTAGGTACTATTGGGGCCCTGCAAATGCAACATGGTGCCAGAATTCTACTTTAAATTTTTGTTCCAAAGTGCAAATGATCCGAATAGGCATGTGTGAGTATAATTGCAAGTATTTGGTACTCAGCGAGTAATGCGGTAATCGTGGTACTCAGAACATAGCGAGTATTTCACTACTCACCTCGCAATATTCAGACCTCCTGCCCAGCATTAGCAAATCACAGTAATTCCACAGCCTTCCTGGTTGTGGCATTACTATGATTGGCTGGCCGCCCAGCGTCATACATGAGTCATAGCCTATGGCTCATAGGCACTATATAAGCCCTGCTGCCGCCATTTTCTGCACATGCAGAACACAGCTAGTGTAGGGAGAGTGTGAGCAGCTGCTAGAGAGAGTTGTGCTTGTGCAAATCATACAGGAATCCTCTGTAAAACCCAAAAGATTTTGTGAGAGATACCAGTATTGTAGTACTAGGTATCTGTAGTGCAGGGAGACAGGCAGGAGCGTTACAGTACCACATAGTAGAGCCAGCAATATTTCAGCTCTTCTCAGAGCTGAAAGTAAAAGATCAGGGAGTAGTGACAGTTTTCCCAGCTAATTTTGGAGTCACATTTACCCCTGCAGACCAATTTTTTTGTTGTTGCGTTGCTGTGTTGACATGGAATAGCATGCACGGTACTGCACAACTGACACGCAGTTAGCACCGCTGGGTTGTGTAGTGACTGGAGCATGTAATAATATCGCCTTAAACCTCAGGGCAATTTTTTGTGCTGTTGCGGTGTTGTGTTCATACCGAATAGCACACATGGTTCTGCACAACTGACTCGCAGCCAGCACCTTGTGTGGTGACTGGTGCACGTAATAATATTCCCTTAAAGCTCAGGGCAATTTTTTTGTGCTGTGCGATGCTGTGTTCAAACCGAACAGCACACATGGTACTGCACAGCTGACACGCAGCCAGCACTACTGTCTTGTGGGGTGACTGGCGCGCTTAATAATATCACCTTAAAGCTCAGGGCAATTTTTTTGTGCCGCTGCAGTACTGTGTGTAAAACACAAAGCAGTACTAGGCTGTAGTGCTACCTTCCACAGAGCACTAACTGCTCCTTGTTCCCCAATATCTGCATCTGAACATCTGCAACTATATTAGAGAAACCCTAAATTCCTAAAAAGGCTGTTGTGAAGGGACAGGGACATGGACGTGGATGTGAATGTGGGGTTGTCAGTGGTGCCCGACAAGGCACAGAGTCTTGGAGACAGAAGAAGATTTATGCATCTATGTTCCTGGTAAAATTTCCCGGTCTGGAACGTAAACATTTCTGGAAGCCAGAATTGCAAGAGCAGATACTGTCTTGGATGGCTGATAAGGCCTCCACGAAATTTTGTAGCAGCACCTAATTGTCCACTACCACACAGTCTCCTAGTATAGTTTTTGCAGTGCCCAATGTGCACGCATAGCCATAGTGTCTTTAAAAATTAGCCCAAGGGGCTGTACTATGGTTGATGAAGGAAGCAGGCCTCAAGGGCCAAACAATTATGAAGCTAGCCTAGGACTACTAGCACAGTAGTTGTCCAGTCATAGCCATAGTGTCTCCAAAAAGTAGCCCAAGGGGCTGTATTATGGTTGATGAGGGAATGAGGGTCTCATCACAAGTGCCTTCCATGGGAAATATTAATTAACGGAACATTGTTTTTAGCTTATTGACCATGAGGTACATGTAACAGAAGCAGGGAAGGGATGGACGTGATCACCAGTTGCCTAAAATAACATTTTAGGTGACTTTAGGTTGGGATGCTGTCATCAGGAGGGCTTACATACTCTTGTGAAATCCAGTCTTTGTTAAAGGAAACCTGTCACCTAGATAAAGCCCCCCAGGCTATCACTACCTGTCCTTGCACCTTCCTATTACTACCCTAACTATACCTTTCTCTCCTAACTGTGAGCTGTGAATGTTTAATAAAATGTTTTTATACCTTAGTCAGGCGCAGGTTAATGATCCGGCGGGGTACCATTGCCAGCCACACTGGGCGTCCTCTTTTGTCCTTCTTGCTGCCTCCAGCATCCTTTATCATGCCCCGATGGTCGAGATATTGAAATCAAATTTAGCGCCACCAGCCTGTCTCCTTCCTAGTGATAGCCTGGGGGGCTTTATCTAGGTGATAGGTTCCCTTTAACTTTTATCAAAGTCAGGCTGTCTGTATTCTCTGTGATCAGCCGTGTGCGTGTATCTGTGATGATTGCCCCAGTGGCACTGACAAGACGGTCTGACATCACACTACCAGCAGGGCAGGCCAGCACCTCCAAAACATCCACAAGAGAGGTCTGGCCAATTATGCAGCTTGAATACCCAGTAATTAAATGGGTCAGAAGTGTCAGGAAGGATGCAGGTATGGTCACTTACACCATCTTGTGCAATTTCTCCCTACTTGACATTGTTACCGGTCCAGCTAGCACTTGCTGATGAACCGATTTATTGAAGATGGCCCGGCTTGTGGACATTTTACCACCACCTCTTTTGGACCTACTGGGTGTGTCTCTCCCCATTAATGCATACTGTTGCACAGAGCTGGTACCTCTGCTAGCAGCGGTGTCTGCGGCTGATGTTGCCATCAAATGATCAACAACGGCCCTCTTGAAGGATTCAATTGTGAAACCCCTTGATGACTGCAACAGTAGCGAAGGAAATTTGTCCTTGTACCGTGGGTCTAGAAAGGTGGCCAACCAGTATAGGTTGCTGTTGAAAATGAGGATCACGCAAGAGTTTTGGCACAGACAGATATGAAGTGTGCCATGTGTGCCAAGCTGCAAAGAGGCAAATGTTCTGTGACCCCAGAAGGAGGAACAATACCCATGCTCTCCTTACACTGACTCTTCTCCTCCACCTCCTCCTCTCCAGCCCACCCATGCTGAACAGACACGAAGCTTAGGTTGGAAGTCCCCTCTGTAGCTCTGTAGCATGAAGGGTTCCCTCGGTACCACTGAAAAATAAGTCCTCTCCCTCCTCATCTTCCTCATCATCTTCATCCCCCAATCTTGTCTGATGAGATTGTCTAGGCCAGAGGTCCCCAATGTCAGTCCTCGAGGGCCGAACCAGTGCAGGTTTTCAGGATTTCCTTACTATTGCACAGGGATTGGAATCATTGCCTGCTGTGCAATACTAAGGAGATCCTGAAAACCTGCACTGGTTCGGCCCTCGAGGACTGACATTGGGACCTCTGGTCTAGGCTGTGTAGGATCACCCATTGTGAAATCTTGCTCCATACCCAGCTGCTGGGCACTCAAAGATTCCATTGTTAGATTATGCAGCGATTCTTTCAGCAAACAAAGTATAGGGATGGTTACGCTAATAATAGCCTGATCACCACTCACAAGCTTGGTGCAGTGCTCAAAGTTATCAAGCACCTCACAAATGTCAGCGATCGCACCCACTCGACAGTTGTTATGTGTCTTGGCTGAGTTTCAGTCTGACGGGCATGTTTAAGCTGGTATTCAGCAAGTGCCCTCTACAGCTCACTTATCCTTGCCAATATATGATATGCTGAGTTCCACCATGTTGGCAGCTCACAAATGAGTCGGTGGTTTGGCAAATTAAATTGTTTTTGAAGCGCTGCTAGACCGGCAGCAGCGGTTGAGGAATGGCGGAAATGGGAGAAAATACAGCACACCTTCTCAAGTAGGTACACCTAGTCAGAGTATGTTTTTATAAATTTCTGCACCACTAGGTTCAGCATGTTAGCCATGCAAGTGTGTGGTGTTTCACCTAAGCAGATAAGCTTCAGCAGAGCGGGTTGCCGCTTTGCTGAAGCTCTGCTGCACAGCTCCCAACTTGGGAGTGATGTGGAGGGTAATTCAGCATAGGATGACAAGGCAGAGGAGTAGGATAAAGAAGGAAGACAGGACGTATATGATGAGGCAGAAACATTGATTCAGGCTGGGTCTGCTTTTCGTGGCGTGGGTAGGATATGTTATTGTCCAGTTTGAGACTTTGGACTACCCTCCATCAGGTTGAGTCAGTGTGCCGTGACAGAGATGTATCGTCCCTGTCAACAAGTACTTGTCCACGTGTCTATTGTAAGGCGGACCTTCCCGGTTATGGCATTGGTGAGAGCACACTTTAGATT
Organism: Allobates femoralis; assembly: GCA_033576535.1. Taxonomy (NCBI): domain Eukaryota; kingdom Metazoa; phylum Chordata; class Amphibia; order Anura; family Aromobatidae; genus Allobates; species Allobates femoralis. The sequence goes on from JARQOC010000001.1 coordinate 297,732,826, forward strand.
GGTTAAGACGTACTGTTGTAATGCGAGGACGGCCACACCGGTAAAATAGTGCTGGCTGGGAACCGAGTATCGTGGGGCAGCCACAGCCAACAGATCACGGAAAGACTGTGTCCCCATTTGACTATTGTCAACAAGTATTTGACTACTTGCTCATCCCTAGTTCCGATTCCTCCCATTTGTCCATACAGATATTTCTGACCACATGAGATATCATTGTGCTTAGAAGAAACTGGGTAACAAATTGTGGGGTCCATTTTGTTATGCTATCCCATGTAAAAGTAAAAATTTGGGGCTAAAACAATATTTTAGAGAAGAAATTATTATTTTTTCATTCCATTTTTCAATAATTCCTGTGTAGCGCCTGAAGGGTTAAAAAAATTTCTAAAAGCAGATTTGAAGTATTTGGGGGGTGCAGTTGTTAAAAAAATATCACTTCTAGGAAATTTACAAAATATAAAGGGAACTTGTCACCAGGTTTTTGCAACCTAATCTGAGAATAATATAGGACCCAAGATCCTAATTCCAGCTGCTCATTGTAGTTTTGGTAAAATCACTGTTAATCAGCTGGAGATTATCATTAGCAGTCTACTTGGCCTGCTGCCACGTAGTCTGGCATATTCACAGACTGCTAAATCTGCAACAGAGAAAACACTAATTTTATCAAAATGACAGCAAACAGCTGAGTAAACGACACTGGAATCAGGGTCTCTATTTCTACATTATGCTGCTCTCAGATGGGATGGCAAAAACCTGGTGACAGGTTCCCTTTAAATGTGAATATGTCCCTAAAGATACAGGTTTTCTAGATTTTTTGCAAAAATGAGAATTTGCTGCTAAACATTTAACCATTTTAATATTCCCCCAAAATAAAGTAGCATATAAAAAATGGGTTTTATTAATTATTTTGTACTTCTAGAACAACTGGTTTATACATGTAAAAATTGAAAGTTTGAAATTTGCGAAATGTTCTACATTTTTGTCAAAATTCTGAAATTCTGACAAATAAATGTAAAAGAATATCAACCAAAATTTACCACTAATATAAAGTACAATATGCCCCGAAAAAACAATACCCAAAACACTTGGATTCATATAGGCGTTCCTGAGTTACTACTGCGTAAAGTGACACTGGTCTATTTTCCAAAATTTGGCTCGGTCATTAATGTCAGAATTGGCTCAGTCACTAAGGGGTTAACCCCTAGATATCAATAGTGACAGCAGTATCTACATAATGTACTGTGATAACTGGGTTTGCCCATCCATTTTTACTATGTTTACCCATATGAAGGTTAGCATGGCAACCCCAAGGCCAGGTAGTGGCCGTAGGGTCTGACACTGAAGGTGGCATGCTTGGACATTCCATAAACAGGGTCCAACAGGCCAAGTTTAAAACTGACAGGTCTCATGCACTGTACTAAAATTTGTACTGTAGTATATCAAAATAGCATACAAAAGTCCCATGCGAGAACTTAATAAAAATGTAAAATAAAATTAATACACTCTGAAAAATGTATAAAAAACACACAAAAAAACGCACAAAAAAATGCCAATATTTATTGCCAATAATGATGGTTTTATGAAAACACAGAAATAAACTAAGACAAAGTACACTTAATTGTTTTTGCCACAACTGGAATTACCTGAACTGTAACATTAAATTGAATCGTTCTGCCGGGTTTCGTCTGAATCACTTTTTTGAGACTCGGATGGAAATTATTTGAGCCTATCCTTTAAAAGGTTGTCCCGTGAACAAAATACATTATAATTAAAGGGAACCAATCAGCAGGATTTAGGACTAGAGATGAGCCACCACCTCAGTGTTAGAATTCGATTAGATGAATTTGATGTCTGTTCGTCGAATGTTCATTGAATGTTCGTCGAACACCGTCGAATCCCATTGAAAACAATGGCAGGCCAACACAAACACATACAAACATAGAAAACACGAAGAAAACAACTTCTAAGGTGTTCAAAAGGTGACAAACTACTCAGAAGACACAACAAACACATGGAAAAGTGACAAGTACATATAAAAATGCGAACAGAAAAGAGATGGACGAGTAAAAGGAGGAGACACAGATATAGGCAAAATCCGTTTTTACTCCAGTATTTGTAAGGCATCATGCACACGATGAGTATTTGGCTAGTTTTACTTCAGTATCTGTAAGGCCATGTTCAGACGATGAGTATTTGGTGAGTTTTACTCCAGTATCTGTAAGGCCACGTTCAGACGATGAGTATTTGGTTAGTTTTACTTCAGTATCTGTAAGGCCACGTTCAGACGATGAGTATTTGGAGAGTTTTAGTTCAGTATCTGTAAGGCCTCATGCAGACGATGAGTATTTGGTGAGTTTTACTTCAGTATCTGTGAGGCCACGTTCAGACGATGAGTATTTGGGGAGTTTTATGTCAGTATCTGTAAGGCCAAGTTCAGACCATGAGTATTTGGAGAGTTTTAGTTCAGTATCTGTAAGGCCTCGTGGAGACGATGTGTATTTGGTGAGTTTTACTTTAGTATCTGTAAGGCCTCGTGCAGACGATGAGTATTTGGTGAGTTTTACTTCAGTATCTGTAAGGCCACGTTCAGACTATGAGTATTTGGTGAGTTTTACTTCAGTATCTGTAAGGCCACGTTCAGACGATGAGTATTTGCTGAGTTTTACTTCAGTATCTGTGAGGCCACGTTCAGACGATGAGTATTTGGTGAGGTTTTTACTCACTATCTGTAAGGCCTCGTGGAGACAATGAGTATTTGGTGAGTTTTACTTTAGTATCTGTATGGCCACGTTCAGACGATGAGTATTTGGTGAGTTTTACTTCAGTATCTGTAAGGCCACATTCAGACAATGAGTATTTGGTGAGTTTTACTCCAGTATCTGTAAGGCCACGTTTAGACGATGAGTATTTGGTGAGTTTTACTTCAGTATCTGTGAGGCCACGTTCAGACGATGAGTATTTGGTGAGGTTTTTACTCACTATCTGTAAGGCCTCGTGGAGACGATGAGCCTTTAGTGAGTTTTACTTTAGTATCTGTAAGGCCACGTTCAGACGATGAGTATTTGGTGAGTTTTACTTCAGTATCTGTAAGGCCACGTTCAGACTATGAGTATTTGGTGACTTTTACTTCAGTATCTGTAAAGCCACGTTCAGACAATGAGTATTTGGTGAGTTTTACTTCAGTATCTGTAAGGCCACGTTCAGACGATGAGTATTTGGTGAGTTTTACTTCAGTATCTGTGAGGCCTCGTTCAGACGATGAGTATTTGGTGAGGTTTTTACTCACTATCTGTAAGGCCTCGTGGAGACGATGAGTATTTGGTGAGGTTTTTACTCACTATCTGTAAGGCCACGTTCAGACGATGAGTATTTGGTGACTTTTACTTCAGTATCTGTAAAGCCACGTTCAGACAGTGAGTATTTGGTGAGTTTTACTTCAGTATCTGTAAGGCCACGTTCAGACGATGAGTATTTGGTGAGTTTTACTTCAGTATCTGTAAGGCCACATTCATACAATGAGTATTTGGTGAGTTTTACTCCAGTATCTGTAAAGCCACATTCAGACGATGAGTATTTGGTTAGTTTTACTTTAGTATCTGTAAGGCCATGTTCAGACGATGAATATTTGGTGAGTTTTACGTCAGTATCTGTAAGGACACGTTCAGACGATGAGTATTTGGTGAGTTTTACTCCAGTATCTGTAAGGCCTCGTGGAGACGATGAGTATTTGGTGAGTTTTACTTTAGTATCTGTAAGGCCACATTCAGACGATGAGTATTTGGTGACTTTTACTTCAGTATCTGTAAAGCCTCGTGCAGACGAAGAGTATTTGGTGATGTTTTTCCTCACTATCTGTAAGGTCTCGTGGAGACGATGAGTATTTGGTGAGTTTTACTTTAGTATCTGTAAGGCCACGTTCAGACGATGAGTATTTGGTGAGTTTTACTTCAGTATCTGTAAGGCCTCGTGGAGACGATGAGTATTTGGTGAGTTTTACTTTAGTATCTGTAAGGCCACGTTCAGACGATGAGTATTTGGTGAGTTTTACTTCAGTATCTGTAAGGCCACATTCAGACCATGAGTATTTGGTGAGTTTTACTCCAGTATCTGTAAGGCCACGTTCATACGATGAGTATTTGGTTAGTTTTACTTTAGTATCTCTAAGGCCACGTTCAGACGATGAGTATTTGGTGAGTTTTTCTCCAGTATCTGTAAGGCCTGGTGGAGACGAAGAGTATTTGGTGAGTTTTACTTTAGTATCTGTAAGGCCACGTTCAGACGATGAGTATTTGGTGACTTTTACTTCAGTATCTGTAAAGCCTCATGCAGACGAAGAGTATTTGGTGATGTTTTTCCTCACTATCTGTAAGGCCTCGTGCAGACGATGAGTATTGTGTCACATTTACGAGACTACAAGAAGAGTCTCCATTTTTTCCCAAAATTTGGACACAGACACCACTTAAGTGGCATCAATTGCCCTACAGTTGCATACTTTAAATGGTTACTTTTAGGTAAAAATCCACAAGGTTTTAGTCTCCCCTGGATGACACAGAGGTAGAAAAGTCCTTGCGGATTCATGCCTTGTTCATCTTTATGAACGTTAGTCTGTCCACATTCTGGGTGGACAGACGCGTGCGCTTTTCTGTCAGCACACCACGAGCAGCGCTGAAGACACGTTCTGAAAGAATGCTGGCTGTGGGGCACGACAAGATCTCCAAGGCGTGAGTGGCAAACTCAGGCCATTTTTGCAGTTTGGAATCCCAAAATGAGCAAGGCTCCAGTTCCCCAGTCATGACATCGATGTTAAGTTGGAGATACTCGTGTGCCATCCGCTCCCGGCGTTGGCTATGTGTCAGACTTCTCATGTCTTCAGGCCTTGCAAACGATGGTCTAAAAAAATCGTGAAACGAGGCCACGAAATTGGTGTTACTGGTACGGTGTGAGTGAGGATGACTCGACAGTCCCATGGTTGACAAGTGAGAACTGTGAGATTCACTCTGTCTACCACTGGTGGTTGAGGAATAGCCGATCTGAGATTATGTATCAGCTTCTGCTGATACTCTTGCATGCGGGCGTCCCTTTGTATGGCAGGAATTATTTTGGCAAATTTGGTTTTGAACCTGGGATCTAGGAGTGTGGCAACCCAGTAGTCGGCATTGCTTCTAATTCGGACAATCCGAGGGTCATGTTGCCGGTAGTGCAGCAAGAAGGCGCTCATGTGTCTTGCACATCCAGGAGGACCAAGTCCTTGTTGGGTTGCTGATGGGGAGATGAGAATCATGCTTCCTTTCTCTGCCCTCTCCCCCCAACCTCACAAAACAGAAATGTTATCAAGGTCTCCCTCATCTGCTGACTCTCCCATGCCCATCGGCAGTTCATCCTCCATTTCTTCCTGGGCTCCTGCACCTTCCTCAGCAGTTTTTCTGCTACCATGTGCCCTCGTTAATCCCCCATCCTCCAATGACATTGGCCAATGTGTGTACCAAGAACTTCAGAAATAAAAAGATAAGATTTTGAATTTTTTGAAAAAAAACGTAAGTTTTTAAACTTTTTTCTCATATATATATATAGTTTGTTAGCATATGTACATCATTGGTAGCAGTTGAGTGCTGCAGAGTATTTTTTTCTAGTTATTTGATCCAGCAGCCCTGCTGGCACCGGTTCACATTAGTCTGTGAGTGCTGTGCAGTTCTTTTCTGTTTTGCATCTTATGGAGTGGCTGGCTCCATGCTGCAATTTGCACCCTTATTGACCACAGGTGATCTAGGGTCGAGATGCAGTCTGCCCACTGGGAAGTGGGGGTGGACAAGGAGGACAGGGATGTCAGCGTTAGGACTCATCAGACCTGAAGTCACTTTGTTGCAGTTGATGAGCAAACAGACATTGGCCAATGTGTGTACCAAGAACTTCAGAAATAAAAAGATAAGATTTTGAGTTTTTTTAAAAAAAAACGTAAGTTTTTAAACTTTTTTCTCATATATATATATAGTTTGTTAGCATATGTACATAATTAGTAGTAGCTGAGTGCTGCAGAGTATTTTTTTCTAGTTTTTTTCTAGTTATACTAATCAAGGAGGATATTAGGCTGACGATAACTGACCGTTGACGCTTGACCGGGAGGGAAAGAGGGAGGGGGAGTGTTTGGCATAAAGCCCACAGGGGAGTAATACAAAGAAACCCAACCCGTCATAATGATGCTGTGCTGCACTTATGCTAATTTGCTTCACTGTCTTCCCATTGTTTGACAACATTTTTCTCTGCAATCATACATGTAATTATTGACTAGCTTCACTTTAAAGGCCAAAAACCTGCTGGTTGGTACCCTTTTCTTGGAATAATAATGTTTCCCAGTTAAATGTGTTAACATTTTTTCATGTGCAAATGATTATATTATTATAATTTTGCCCCTGTTATGTACTGTGTAATCTCTGTGCTTTAACACTGGTGTTTGCTGTATCTCTGTTTTACTATTTACTATACCCCCAATCTATTTCTAATACACTGGGTATTGTTTGTCCACATACTTTTAATTTCACACATAGCTGTAACATTTTGTTGTGCTCTATCAGATACCATATAATGTTATTTTTTAAAGAATTTCTGCTAATGGAGAGTACCATCGAAATATAGTGCATACAAATACAATGTACAGTTGTGCTCAAAAGTTTACATACCCTGGCAGATTTTTTACTTTCTTGGTCTTTTTTCATAGAATATAATTAATAACAAAAACCTTTTTCCATTCATGGTTAGTGGTTGGGTGAAGCATTTATTGTTAAAGTACTGTGATTTTGCATTTTTAAATCATGATGATCATAATGACAACCAAAAACATCCAAATAACCCTGATCAAAAGTTCACATGCCCAGGTGATTTTGGCCTGGTAATATGCACAGAAGTTGACAATGGGTTTAAATGGCTAATAAAGGTACCGTATATACTCGTGTATAAGCCGACCCGTGTATAAGCCGACCCCCCTACTTTTGCCCCCAAAACCTGGGAAAACCTATTGACTCGTGTATAAGCCGAGGGTGGACCCCAGCACAGGTATACAGCCCCCAGCAGTGTGGTATACAGGCCCCCTCAGTGGTATACAGCAGCCCCCCCAGTGGTAGTATACAGCAGCTTCCCCAGTGGTAGTATACAGTAGCCTCCCCAGTGGTATATACAGCAGCCCCAGAGGGGTATACAGCAGCCCCAGAGCTGTATACAGCAGCCCCAGAGCTGTATACAGCAGCCCCAGAGCTGTATACAGCAGCCCCAGAGGGGTATACAGCAGCCCCAGAGGGGTATATAGCAGCCCCAGAGGGGTATATAGCAGCCCCAGAGGGGTATATAGCAGCCCCATAGCTGTATACAGCAGCCCCAGAGGGGTATACAGCAGCCCCAGAGCTGTATACAGCAGCCCCAGAGGGGTATACAGCAGCCCCAGAGGGGTATATAGCAGCCCCAGAGGGGTATACAGCAGCCCCAGAGCTGTATACAGCAGCCCCAGAGCTGTATACAGCAGCCCCAGAGGGGTATACAGCAGCCCCAGAGGGGTATACAGTAGCCCCAGAGGGGTATACAGCAGCCCCAGAGGGGTATATAGCAGCCCCAGAGGGGTATACAGCAGCCCCAGAGGGGTATACAGCAGCCCCAGAGCTGTATACAGCAGCCCCAGAGGGGTATACAGCAGCCCCAGCCCCAGAGGGGTATATAGCAGCCCCAGAGGGGTATATAGCAGCCCCAGAGGGGTATACAGCAGCCCCAGCCCCAGAGGGGTATATAGCAGCCCCAGAGGGGTATATAGCAGCCCCAGAGGGGTATATAGCAGCCCCAGAGGGGTATACAGCAGCCCCAGAGCTGTATACAGCAGCCCCAGAGCTGTATACAGCAGCCCCAGCCCCAGAGGGGTATATAGCAGCCCCAGCCCCAGAGGGGTATATAGCAGCCCCAGAGGGGTGTACAGCAGCCCCAGAGGGGTATACAGCAGCCCCAGAGGGGTATTTAGCAGCCCCAGAGGGGTATACAGCAGCCCCCGCTGTATACAGCAGCCCCCGCTGTATACAGCGGTACCCGGCTGTATACAGCCCTCCCCCCTGGTATACCGGGCCCCCCCTGTGGCCACCTGTAAAGGAAGCGATGATTATACTTATCGGGTCGCCGACGCCGACGCCGCCGCTCTGTCACCGTCCGTCACCGCGCTCCTTCCCGTCTTCATGCTTCCTTCATCGGCGCACAGAAAATGACGGCATTTCCTGTGCGACGGTGAAGGAAGCATGAAGACCAGGAGGAGCGCGGTGACGGACGGTGACAGAGCGGCGGCGTCGGCGTCGGCGACCCGATAAGTATAATCATCGCTTCCTTTACAGGTTGCCACAGGGGGGGCCCGGTATACCACGGGGGGGCTGTATATATTTTTTTTTTTTATTATTACCGTATATACTCGTGTATAAGCCGAGGGGGGACTTTTCAGCACATTTTTTGTGCTGAAAAACTCGGCTTATACACGAGTATATACGGTAATATCCTCACCTGTGACTTTTTTGTTTGAAATAATTGTGTGTGCATAAAAGCGGAGTGAGTTTCTGGGATCCAGACAGACTCTTACATCTTTTTTCCAGACACTGAGGTTTCTGGATTGTGAGCAATGGGGAAAGCAAAAAAATTGTCAATGGATCTATGGGAAAAGATAGTTGAACTATATAAAAAAGAAAAGGAATACAAAAAGATATCCAAGCAAATGATAATGTCAGTCAGTAGTGTTGAAACTGTGATTGACAAATTGAAAATCAGGGGCTTTGTCAAAACCAAACCATGATCAGGTAAACCAAAGATAATTTTGGCCACAACTGCCAGGAAAATTGTTCGGGATGCAATAAAAAACCCACAAATAACATCAGCCGAAATACAGGACTCAATGAAAACTAGTGGTGTGGCTGTTTCAATGTGCACAAAAAGGAGGTACTCGAAGAAAAATGGGCTGCATTGTCGAGTCGCCAGGAGAAAGCCATTACTGCACACGTGCAACAAAGTATCTCGCCTACAATATGCCAAACAGCATGCAGACAAGCCCCCAAACGTCTGGATCAAGGCAATTTGGAGTGATAAGACCAAAATCGAACTTTTTGGCTATACCCATAAACATTACATTTGGGTATCAACAGGGCCTATAAGTAAAGGAACACCATTCCTACTGTAAAGCATGGAGGTGGATCGCTGATGTGGGGAAGTGTGAGCTACAAAGGCACAGGAAATTTGGTCAAAGTTGAAAGAAAGATGAATGCAACACATTATCAGCAAATACTGGAGGCAAATTTGCACTCATCAGCCCGAAAGCTGCATATTGGATGTACTTGGACATTCATACATGACAACGATCTAAAACAAAAGGCAAAGTCGACCTGTCAATGGCTACAGCAGAACAAAGTGAAGGTTCTGGAGTGGCCATCTCAGTTTCCTGACCTCACTGAGCCACTCTGCGGAGACATCAAGCACGCAGTTCATGCAAAAAAGACCAGGAATTTACAGGAACTGAAGGCTTTTTGCCAAGAAGAATGGCAGCTTTACCTTTTGAGAAATAAAGTGCCTCATCCACAGCTACCACAAAAGACTTCAAGCTGTCATTGATGTTATAGGGGGCAATACATGGTATTAAAAACTTGGGTATGTGAACTTTTAATCAGGGTCATTTGGATGCTTTTGGTTGTAATTATGATTTAAAAAGAGAAAACCCAGTAGTTTGACAATAAATGGCGTCACCCAACCACTAACCATGAGTGGAAAATATGTTTTTGTGTTATCATTCATAACCTCTGAAAAAAGGCCATGAAAGTAAAAAATGTGCTGGGGTATGTAAATTTTTTAGCACAACTGTATGTATTACAAAGAGTTTCTATTGGAGGTGAGAGAATGAAAGGATACAATAGATTTCAGTAATATTGAAATCTTCACAAATTTTAACAAACATTACATTTAACTAAATGCAGATTTTATTTCTTGTTATTTGCTGCTGCATGGACCCAGCAGAATGCTGTCATGTTTTTTTATTTTTTTGCATCGTAATAAGTCATTAACTTGTAAAAACGTGTATTACAAAGAGTTTCCATTGAAGGGGAGAGAATGAAAGGATACAATAGATTCCAGTAATATTGAAATCTTCACAAATTTTAACAAACATTACATTTAACTAAATGCAGATTTTTTTCTTGTTATTTGCTGCTGCATGGATGCAGCAGAATGCTGTCATTTTTTTTTTGAATCGTAGCAGGTCATTAACTTGTAAAAAACAATAAACAAAAAGAATCTTACACTTCACTCTCTGGCACCTCTGTTGCTCATTGACACCCGTTTGGTCCTTGTTGCATCTTCAAATCGGCATTTATGGTTCAGGAATCACCATCCCTCTGTAGTGTAGCTTTAGCTTTGGTGTTTGCTAGGCCAAGGAGTGTTCTGTGCCTGTGCTCACAGAGGCGTGCCTGCACCATCATGGCATTATTGTTGTCTATTGCTGGGAATTGTGCAGACACCTCCTGAGTCTTGAAAACCTGAAAACCTTGGGATGTCAGCATCGTTGATGCTGCTCTGATAATAAAATTAGAGCCAGACAGTTGACGATGAATAGCAGAAGGGGTTGAGAGCTGATCAATAAAATGAGTATAAAGGGAATCTGTCAGGTCCCCTGTGCAACCACAACCACAAGCAGTTCTGGGTGCATATCTGACATCCCTGCCTGATAGCCCCAGCTTGTAGCAACATCCATGGTTTTTAGTCCCTGGGGTCTAGAGGGACGCCAGAAAATAAAGGGAATAATAAGGGAATTCAAAGAATGGAACTAACTTTTCTGTGAATCAAATTCCTAGAAAAAAAACATGTGAACAGGCAAAATTGAATCTTGTTTACATGCCGTTTTAATATGTATCTGAAAAGAATCTGTATGCTGCCATATAGCCTGTGTACTATGAGCATTAAGACTTAGTGGTCATGCAGATTTTAAGTGTTTCTGATTACCCACAAATATTCAGAAAGGAAATACCGTATTTTTCGCTTTATAAGACACACCTGATTAAAAGACGCACCCCCAAGAGAAAAAAAAAAAATTAGTGTTAACTCCTTAACGACATAGGACGTTGTGCAACGTCCTGTGTTTCTGCCCGTTCCCGACACAGGACGTTGCACAACGTCCTGGCCGGTTTGCACTGGTACAGCTCCGGTGTTTTGTTTAGAAAAAAAACACCGGAGCTGCACGTAGCCAGGGACCTGTAGATGACCCCTGGGAGGGTGCCTCCCCGCTCACCGACCCCCCCCCCCGATCTCATTGGTGCAAGCGTCCATGTGACGCTTGCTGTCCAATGACATCTGGAGGGGCGATGTAACCTGTCTATGCCCTCACTCCTCAGCCTTATCTTGTCCGAGGAGGCTGAAGAGGGAAGAGCACCTGCTACTGCCGCCCCTGACTGCCCGCCGCCGGTAAAAATAAAGATTTAACCCCCTGATCGCCGCCGCCGCCGCGCTACCGACGCCCCTGCCACCGCCGATTGTTCTGCGGCAGCAGCACTACCGCAGCTGCTGTTGCAGAACCCCCCCCAGTAACCCTCTCCCCCCGCCGATCGCTGTTCTGCAGCAGTAGCTGCTGCAGAACCTCACCTCCCCATCGCTGTCCCCCCCTAACCACTTGTTCTGCAGCAGCACCACCGCTTGTTCTGTGCAGCTGCTGCAGAACCTCTCCACCCCATCTCTGCCTCCCCAACCACTTGTTCTGCAGCAGCACCACCGCTTGTTCTGTGCAGCTGCTGCAGAACCTCTCCACCCCATCTCTGCCCCCCCAACCACTTGTTCTGCAGCAGCACCACCACTTGTTCTGTGCAGCTGCTGCAGAACCTCTCCACTCCATCTCTGCCCCCCCCCAACCACTTGTTCTGCAGCAGCACCACCACTTGTTCTGTGCAGCTGCTGCAGAACCTCACCAACCTATCTCTGTCCCCTGCCTGATTCTCAGCCCCCATCTACTGCCCAGAACCCCCCCAACCACTTGTTCTGCAGCAGCAGCAGCACCGCTGCTGCTGCTGCAGAACCTCACCGCTCCTACTGCCCCCATCTCTGTCCCCTACCTGCGTCTCTCCCTCTACTGCCTGCTGACCCCCCACCGCTTGTTCTGAGCAGCCGCACCACTGCTGCTGCTGTAGAACCACACCACCCCATCTCTGTTCCCTACCTGCGGCTCCCCCTCTACTGCCGGTTACCCCCCACCGCTTGCTCTGCAGAACATCGCCGCCGTCCCCGCTTCTTCTGCAGCACCGCCGCCGCTGCAGGATCTAGCCACCCCCGCTCCTTTTACTGCAGCGCCGTTGCAGCAGAACCTCCTCCCCCGCTCTCTGCCGCCGTCGCCCCTTCTCCTGCTGTAGCACCGCCGCCGCAGGATCTAGCCGCCCCCGCTCCTTTTACTGCAGCACCGTTGCAGCAGAACCTCCTTCCCCGCTCTCTGCCGCCGTCACCCCTGCTCCTGCCGTAGCACCGCCGCCGCAGGATCTAGCCGCCCCCCGCTCCTTTTACTGCAGCACCGTTGCAGCAGAACCTCCTTCCCCGCTCTCTGCCGCCGTCGCCCCTGCTCCTGCCGTAGCACCGCCGCCGCAGGATCTAGCCGCCCCCGCTCCTTTTACTGCAGCACCGTTGCAGCAGAACCTCCTTCCCCGCTCTCTGCTGCCGTCGCCCCTGCTCCTGCCGTAGCACCGCCGCCGCAGGATCTAGCCGCCCCCGCTCCTATTACTGCAGCACACGTTGCAGCAGAACCTCCTTCCCCGCTCTCTGCCGCCGTCGCCCCTGCTCCTGCCATAGCACCGCCGCCGCAGGATCTAGCCGCCCCCGCTCCTTTTACTGCAGCACCGTTGCAGCAGAACCTCCTTCCCCGCTCTCTGCCACCGTCGCCCCTGCTCCTGACGTAGCACCGCCGCCGCAGGATCTAGGCCCCCCCGCTCCTTTTACTGCAGCACCGTTGCAGCAGAACCTCCTTCCCCGCTCTCTGCCGCCGTCGCCCCTGCTCCTGCCGTAGCACCGCCGCCGCAGGATCTAGCCGCCCCCGCTCCTTTTACTGCAGCACCGTTGCAGCAGAACCTCCTTCCCCGCTCTCTGCTGCCGTCGCCCCTGCTCCTGCCGTAGCACCGCCGCCGCAGGATCTAGCCGCCCCCGCTCCTGTTACTGCAGCACCGTTGCAGCAGAACCTCCTTCCCCGCTCTCTGCCACCGTCGCCCCTGCTCCTGCCATAGCACCGCCGCCGCAGGATCTAGCCGCCACCGCTCCTTTTACTGCAGCACCGTTGCAGCAGAACCTCCTTCCCCGCTCTCTGCCACCGTCGCCCCTGCTCCTGACGTAGCACCGCCGCCGCAGGATCTAGCCGCCCCCGCTCCTTTTACTGCAGCACCGTTGCAGCAGAACCTCCTTCCCCGCTCTCTGCCGCCGTCGCCCCTGCTCCTGCCGTAGCACCACCGCCGCAGGATCTAGCCGCCCCCGCTCCTTTTACTGCAGCACCGTTGCAGAAGAACCTCCTTCCCCGCTCTCTGCCGCCGTCGCCCCTGCTCCTGCCGTAGCACCGCCGCCGCAGGATCTAGCCGCCCCCGCTCCTTTTACTGCAGCGCCGTTGCTGCAGAACCTCCTCCCCCGCTCTCTGCCGCCGTCGCCCCCGCTCCTGCTGTAGACAGCCCCCGCCTTATACCGCCCGCACCAGACAGCTCCCGCACCAGACAGCCCCTGCAATAATTCCCTTGCACGTGACAGCCCCCGCTTGAAAGTTACACCAATCACTTGCACATACACACGTACACACACACTATAATAAAATTTTATTTTTTGTACACGCGCACAAAGCACACAAAATGTCCCGCCGATCCCGCTCAACACGGTCAGAAAGAGTGTACACAGCTGAGGAGGCATATGATTTTATTGCCTCCGAAGCCGATTGTGAGGAAGAGGACCCCACGTTCCTCTATTCCTCCGAATCTTTCTCCTCCAGTGACACCGAGTCGCCACCAAGAAGACGTCGGAGGACAAGACCTTGTCCGGAGCCCGGGGGAGAAGAGCCGGACGGCGTGGAAGAGGAGCCGGAGCCTGGGGAAGAGGAGCCGGAGCATAGAGAAGAGGAGCCGGAGGCCATAGAGGAAGACCCACAGCCATCTGTGAGTAACCCTCCACCTGGTGCTAGTCACTCCCAACCTAGCACTAGTGCCCCCGTTTGGACGCCAGTCCCTGAACACTACTCTCCACAGATTCCTGATTTCACTCCCCAATCAGGAATCCAAATTGAGACGGCAAACTTCAGGGAAATAGACTTTTTCAAAATCTATTTCTCTGAGGCCATTGTCCGTCTCATGGTGGAGCAGACAAACATCTACGCCGAACAGTTTTTGGCCGCCAACCCAAATTCATCATTTTCATCTTGGAGTCCCGTGGACTCAGTAGAAATGATGAAATATTGGGGCCTGGTACTTCACATGGGGATTGTGAAGAAACCAGAAATCCGCCAATACTGGAGTACAGATATTTTATATCACACTCCAGTGTTTGGCATGGTGATGACCAGAAACCGATTCGAGGTCATCCACAAGTTTCTCCATTTCAGGAACAACGCGGACAGCCTTCCCCGCGATGACCCGAATTTTGATAGGCTATTCAAAATTCGGCCAGTCATCGAACACTTCAGCAACAAGTTTGCTGGAGTGTACGTTCTGTGAGGCACCGGCCGGGTCGGTATGCTGCGACCGGTATGTGCCTCTTTGGGTGCGTGCTCCAGTGCCGCAAGATGTACTCCATGCCAGGTATTAGATGGGATTCCTCTTCTCAGAGCAGAAGGGGTTAAGAGGACATAGGAACCCTGGGTGTGGTTCCTTGAGTCTGGAGGGAGATTTTCTCCAGTGCAGAGCCTGATTGAGAAGCTCTGAAGGAAAGTTGAAGTGGTCCTGGGAAGGGATTATCTCTGGTGGGGCTGATAGAGCCTGTCAGCAGTCGGGAGATACACCAAGCGGTGTGAAGTGTGCCGGCTGCGCTCCGGATCTGTGTTTTGGTGACTGTAACCGGACGGAGATCAATAAACCGTGAGTTGAGAACTGTCCGTGCCTGGTTCCCTGCCTCCCCAACACCGCTACACCTCACATATGGTGGAGAATGCGGGCATTGCCGGCCCGGTGAGGTGTAGCCGGCACTACCGTTGCCCTCTGTTTCGGTGGGGAAGTGACGTTTCATGAGGCTAATGAGCGGCTGATAAGTAAGAGGAGCAGCAGTCATCATTGCAGCCAGTCTCTTGCGTGGTGCCCGGCATCGCATGTCCTGGATTCGCCGGCTACATTACAACACAAACCAGCAGCCAGCATGGAGGAGGTGCTCAAACACCTGGTGCTGGCCCAGCAGCAGCAACAGGAAGCTCAGCAGCAGCAAGAGAGGAGGCACCAGGAGCAGATGGCCCTGTTGATCGAGGCTGTGCGGACCATACCGGGGGATCAGCCCCGAGGACCAGGTGACGACTGCAGCGTCCGTAAAGCGGTAAGACAAGCGCTGCAAAAGATGACCCCGGGGGATGATGTGGAGGCATTCCTGGCCGTGTTTGAGCGGGTGGCTGAACGGGAGAGACTGCCGGTTGCCCAGTGGGCCGAGGTGCTGGCGCCCTATTTGACTGGTGATCCCCAAAAGGCATACATAGACCTGTGTACTGAGGATGCCCTGGACTATGGAGCCCTGAAGGGGGAGATATTGGCCCGTACCGGGGTCAATACATATGTGAGGGCCCAACGGGTGAGCCAATGGGCCTACGAGGAAGGCAAACCCGTGCGCTCACAGGCCTATGATTTGTTGCATCTGGTTAAAAAATGGCTGCAGCCTGAAGCCCTGAGTCCGGCTCAGATGGTAGAGCGGGTGGTGGTGGATCGCTTCGTGCGTACGCTGCCCGTCCCCATACAAAAGTGGGTGGGACACAGTGACCCGGGTTCCCTAGACCAGTTGGTGAACGTGGTGGAGCGCCATGTGGCCACACAGGAACTGATCCGGGACACTGGGACAATGCGGGCTACCCGCAAGGCCGCGCCCACCACACCAGACAGTAGGGACCCCCAACCCGGCCCCCGGGCGGGCGAGCGCCCGGCTCAGGCTGAAAACGGGCCTCCCCATGCAGCAAAGCAGCGATCCGGACAGCCGCAGTTTGTCCCCTGGTATAGCGGGGAACCACCCCGATGTAGAAGATGCCGGGAGGTGGGACATATGATGGCGCAGTGTCCCCTCAACGGGGAACCAATGGACTGTGACTATTCCCGGAGGCGGTCCATGTTCGCCCACCTCGTCGGAAAACGGGGCTCGGCCCCCCGGGATGCTGAGAATGTACTGTGCCGCGTACGGCTTAACGGTCATGAGGTGACGGCCCTACTGGACTCAGGGAGCAACGTGACCCTCGTGTGTGCCTCCTTGGTCTCCAGGACCAAATCCACCGGCCGTACGGTCAGGGTGATGAGTGTCCATGGGGATCATCGCAGGTATCCAATGAAGCGTGTCACGTTTGCTACCCCAGCTAGGCGGGTTCAACATGTGGTTGGGGTGGTAAAGGATCTCCCTTATAATGTTGTGCTGGGGAGGGATATGCCCTTGTTCCGGGTATTGTGGAACGGGTATATGGCCCTTCGGATGAAGGATAGACAGGGCCCGGAGCCCGAGGATCCCGCCCCCGGGATACCCAGAGGACTTGATGTGACTAACCCCCGGGTGCAGAGCCCCGTGCGCCGGCCGCGCCGACTCCCCGTCCGGAACGGTGCAGCAGTGCCGCGCGCCGACCCCGTTACCCTCGTAGGGCCCCAGGGCTCTGTCGTTGGTACCCGTCCGGGGTTGGTGGGTGCCGGGAGCCCGAACGGGTTGGTTGCTCGTGGGGTCTGGCACCGCTGGTACCCCCGGGTGCCCCTGCTTGGCTCCGCCGGTGCTCCGCGCCGTGACGTGGTCCCCTCACAGGGCCCAGGGTTATGGCCTGGTGTTCAAACCCATACGCTTGAACATAGGGGGGGGGGATATGTGAGGCACCGGCCGGGTCGGTATGCTGCGACCGGTATGTGCCTCTTTGAGTGCGTGCTCCAGTGCCGCAGAATGTACTCCATGCCAGGTATTAGATGGGATTCCTCTTCTCAGAGCAGAAGGGGTTAAGAGGACATAGGAACCCTGGGTGTGGTTCCTTGAGTCTGGAGGGAGATTTTCTCCAGTGCAGAGCCTGATTGAGAAGCTCTGAAGGAAAGTTGAAGTGGTCCTGGGAAGGGATTATCTCTGGTGGGGCTGATAGAGCCTGTCAGCGGTCGGGAGATACACCAAGCGGTGTGAAGTGTGCCGGCTGCGCTCCGGATCTGTGTTTTGGTGACTGTAACCGGACGGAGATCAATAAACCGTGAGTTGAGAACTGTCCGTGCCTGGTTCCCTGCCTCCCCAACACCGCTACACCTCACAGTTCCCAAAAGGGAAATTTGTGTGGATGAATCCCTCGTCCACTACAAAGGTAGGCTTCTATTCCGGCAATACCTGCCCAGCAAGAGGGCGAGGTACGGAATAAAACTCTACAAGCTGTGCGAGAGTACCTCAGGGTACACTTACAGCTTTAGAGTGTACCAAGGAAAGGATTCGAGGATCCAGCCCCCAGATTGTCCACCTGCTCTGGGGGTTAGTGGAAAAATAGTGTGGGACTTGATCCACCCACTACTTGATAAAGGTTATCATCTATACGTTGATAACTTTTATACAAGTATCACACTATTTCAGTCCCTCTCTGCCAGAACTACCGCCGCTTGCGGTACTGTGCGCAGAAACCAGAGGGGTCTCCCTATGCCGTTAATTGGGCAGCCTCTCCCAAGAGGCGAGAGCCGAGCCCAATGTAGCGGCAACATGGTTGTGGTCAAATTCAAAGACAAAAGGGACGTCTTTTTCTTGACCACAATCCATGGTCCCAGCACTACGGCAACCACCACCAGAGGTACCCCAGCACAGGTCTACAAACCGGACTGTGCCCGGGGGTACAACAAGCACATGGGAGGAGTTGATCTTTCTGATCAAGTCCTCCAGCCCTATAGTGCCATGAGGAAGACCAGGGTGTGGTACAAAAAACTGGCCGTGCATATTGTTCAAACGGCACTGTATAATGCATACGTGCTATCACGTGCAGGCCAGACCACCAACACCTTCCTTCAGTTTCAGGAGGCGGTGATAAGGGCCCTCCTGTTTGGAGAAGACGAAGCGGGCCCCAGCACCCCTGGAACTCAAGGTTCACGCATAGTACCAGGGCAACATTTTCCTGGTGAGGTGCCGCAAACAGCTAAGATAGCAAGATCACAAAAAAAGTGCCGGGTCTGCTACAAAAGGGGGATAAGAAAGGACACCCATTTCCAATGTGAAACCTGTCCTGACAAACCTGGACTGTGCATTAAAGTCTGCTTCAAAGTCTATCACACATCCATGGACTGAACACATCCTACATAACCCACACACTCCCGCCTGACATACACTACACCACACACACCAGCCTGACGCAGACACACACATCAACTTGACATACACTATACCACAAACACCAACCTGACCTACACTACACTAGTCTTGTAATGAGTGATGCCTTTTTTAAAAAGTATAACATTACCGTTATACATACTAGATTGTTGATGGGGCGTTGATCCAGGGAACTAGTCTGATTGCCATATGTGGAGTCGGGAAGGAATTTTTTCCCCCAATGTGGAGCTTATGTTGCCACATGGGGGTTTTTTGCCTTCCTCTGGATCAACATGTTAGGCTGTATGAGGAAGAGGACCCCACGTTCCTCTATTCCTTATACGTTCCACACACCAACCTGACGTACACTACATACTCTCCATATGCAACATGCTGTCCGCTAACAATTGGAATTGTTAGCGACACCATGTCGCGTATGGAGAGCCCCTGACCCCATTTTGGAAACTAGACCACCCAAGGAACAAATCTAGATGCCTAATGAGTACTTTGAACCCCCAGGTGCTTCACAAATTGATCCGTAACAATAAAAAAATAAGATTTTTGTGGAAGAAAAATAATGTTTTTATTTTTACGGATCAATTTGTGAAGCACCTGGGGGTTCAGAGTCCTCATGATGCATCTAGATTTGTCCCTTGGGGTGTCTAGTTTCCAAAATGGGGTCACTTGTGGGGGAGCTCCAATGTTTAGGCACACAGTGGCTCTCCATACGCGACATGGTGTCCTCTAACAATTGGAATTGTTAGCGGACACCATGTCGCGTATGGAGAGCCCCTGTGTGCCTCAACATTGGAGCTCCCCCACAAGTGACCCCATTTTGGAAACTAGACCCCCCAAGGAACAAATCTAGTTGCATAGTGAGCACTTTGAACCCCCAGGTGCTTCACAAATCAATCCGTAATGATGAAAAAAAAAATTTTTGTGGAAAAAAAAAGTACTTTTTCATTTTTACGGATCAATTTGTGAAGCACCTGGGGGTTCAAAGTGCTCACTCTGCATCTAGATTTGTTCCTTGGGGGGTCTAGTTTCCAAAATGGGGTCACTTGTGGGGGAGCTCCAATGTTTAGGCACATAGGGGCTCTCCAAACGCAACATGGTGTCTACTAACAATTTGAATAGAAAAAGAGCTCAAATTGTTAGCGGACACCATGTCATGTTTGGAGAACCCCTGTGTGCCTAAACATTGGAGCTCCCCCACAAGTGACCCCATTTTGGAAACTAGACCCCCCAAGGAACAAACCTAGATGCATAGTGAGCACGTTGAACCCCCAGGTGCTTCACAAATCAATCCGTAATGATGAAAAAAAATATTTTTTGTGGAAAAAAAAGTACTTTTTCATTTTTACGGATCAATTTGTGAAGCACCGGGGGGTTCAAAGTGCTCACTCTGAATCTAGATTTGTTCCTTGGGGGGTCTAGTTTCCAAAATGGGGTCACTTGTGGGGGAGCTTCAATGTTTAGGCACATATGGGCTCTCCAAACGCAACATGGTGTCTACTAACAATTTGAATAGAAAAAGAGCTCAAATAGTTAGCGGACACCATGTCATGTTTGGAGAGCCCCTGTGTGCCTAAACATTGGAGCTCCCCCACAAGTGACCCCATTTTGGAAACTAGACCCCCCAAGGAACAAATGTAGATGCATAGTGAGCACGTTGAACCCCCAGGTGCTTCACAAATCAATCCGTAATGATGAAAAAAAAAATTTTGAGGAAAAAAAAAAGTACTTTTTCATTTTTACGGATCAATTTGTGAAGCACCTGGGGATCAAAGTGCTCACTCTGCATCTAGATTTGTTCCTTGGGGGGTCTAGTTTCCAAAATGGGGTCACTTGTGGGGAGCTCCAATGTTTAGGCACATAGGGGCTCTCCAAACGCAACATGGTGTCTACTAACAATTTGAATAGAAAAAGAGCTCAAATTGTTAGCGGACACCATGTCATGTTTGGAGAGCCCCTGTGTGCCTAAACATTGGAGCTCCCCCACAAGTGACCCCATTTTGGAAACTAGACCCTTCCAAGGAACAAACCTAGATGCATAGTGAGCACGTTGAACCCCCAGGTGCTTCACAAATCAATCCGTAATGATGAAAAAAATATTTTTTGTGGAAAAAAAAAGTACTTTTTCATTTTTACGGATCAATTTGTGAAGCACGTGGGGGTTCAAAGTGCTCACTCTGGATCTAGATTTGTTCCTTTGGGGGTCTAGTTTCCAAAATGGGGTCACTTGTGGGGGAGCTCCAATGTTTAGGCACACAGGGGCTCTCCAAACGCAACATGGTGTCTACTAACAATTTGAATAGAAAAAGAGCTCAAATTGTTAGCGGACACCATGTCATGTTTGGAGAGCCCCTGTGTGCCTAAACATTGGAGCTCCCCCACAAGTGACCCCATTTTGGAAACTAGACCCCCCAAGGAACAAACCTAGATGCATAGTGAGCACGTTGAACCCCCAGGTGCTTCACAAATCAATCCGTAATGATGAAAAAAATATTTTTTGTGGAAAAAAAAGTACTTTTTCATTTTTACGGATCAATTTGTGAAGCACCTGGGGGTTCAAAGTGCTCACTCTGCATCTAGATTTGTTCCTTGGGGGGTCTAGTTTCCAAAATGGGGTCACTTATGGGGGTGCTCCAATGTTTAGGCACATAGGGGCTCTCCAAACGCAACATGGTGTCTACTAACAATTTGAATAGAATAAGAGCTCAAATTGTTAGCGGACACCATGTCATGTTTGGAGAGCCCCTGTGTGTCTAAACATTAGAGCTCCCCCACAAGTGACCCATTTTGGAAACTAGACCCCCAAGGAACAAACCTAGATGCATAGTGAGCACGTTGAACCCCCAGGTGCTTCACAAATCAATCCGTAATGATGAAAAAAATATTTTTGTGGAAAAAAAAGTACTTTTTCATTTTTACGGATCAATTTGTGAAGCACCTGGGGGTTCAAAGTGCTCATTCTGCATCAAGATTTGTTGCTTGGGGGGTCTAGTTTCCAAAATGGGGTCACTTGTGGGGGAGCTCCAATGTTCATGCACATAGGGGCTCTCCAAACGCAACATGGTGTCTACTAACAATTTGAATAGAAAAAGAGCTCAAATTGTTAACGGACACCATGTCATGTTTGGAGAGCCCCTGTGTGCCTAAACATTGGAGCTCCCCCACAAGTGACCCGATTTTGGAAACTAGACCCCCCAAGGAACAAATGTAGATGCATAGTGAGCACGTTGAACCCCCAGGTGCTTCACAAATCAATCCGTAATGATGAAAAAAAAATATTTGAGGAAAAAAAAAAGTACTTTTTCATTTTTACGGATCAATTTGTGAAGCACCTGGGGGATCAAAGTGCTCACTCTGCATGTAGATTTGTTCCTTGGGGGGTCTAGTTTCCAAAATGGGGTCACTTGTGGGGAAGCTTCAATGTTTAGGCACATAGGGGCTCTCCAAACGCAACATGGTGTCTACCAACAATTTGAATAGAAAAAGAGCTCAAACTGTTAGTGGACACCATGTCATGTTTGGAGAGCCCCTGTGTGCCTAAACATTGGAGCTCCTCCACAAGTGACCCCATTTTGGAAACTAGACCCCCCACGGAACAAATCTAGATGCATAGTGAGCACTTTGAACCCCAAGGTGCTTCACAAATTGATCCGTAAAAATGAAAAAGTACTTTTTTTTTCCAAAAAAATATTTTTTTTCATCATTACGGATTGATTTGTGAAGCACCTGGGGGTTCAAAGTGCTCACTATGCATCTAGATTTGTTCCTTGGGGGGTTTAGTTTCCAAAATGGGGTCACTTGTGGGGAAGCTCCAATCTTTAGGCACACAGGAGCTCTCCAAACGCAACATGGTGTCTACTAACAATTTGAATAGAAAAAGCTCAAATTGTTAGTGGACACCATGTCATGTTTGGAGAGCCCCTGTTCACCTAAACATTGGAGCTCCCCCACAAGTGACCCCATTTTGGAAACTAGACCCCCCAAGGAACAAATCTAGATGCATAGTGAGCACTTTGAACCCAAGGTGTTTCAAAAATTGATCCGCAAATATGAAACAATAGGTTTTTTTCCACAAAAAAATTATTTTAGCTTAATTTTTTTAATTTTCAAA
Organism: Allobates femoralis; assembly: GCA_033576535.1. Lineage (NCBI taxonomy): Eukaryota > Metazoa > Chordata > Amphibia > Anura > Aromobatidae > Allobates > Allobates femoralis. The sequence continues at coordinate 297,755,417 of JARQOC010000001.1, forward strand.
TGGACAACAGGATAAATTGTTTCCTAAAATTTGTTGGGCAATTTCTCCTGAGTTCACTGATACCTCATATGTGGTCATAAACCACTGTTTGGGCTCACGGCAGGACTCAGAAGGGAAGGAGCGACATTTCACTTTTTGAATGGAAAATTAGCTTCAAAAGTCAGATTGCGCACCTTCCCTTCTGAGCCATGTCGTGCGCCCAAACAGTGGTTTATGACCACATATGAGGTATCGGTGTACTCAGGAGAAATCGCTCAACACATTTTAATATCCATTTTATCCTGTTCTCCATGTGAAAATGAAAGAATTGTGGCAAAAACAACATTTTTGTTAGAAAAATTAAAATGTCCATTTTTTCCTTCCACTTTGCTTTAGATCCTGTGAAGCACCTGAAGGATTAATAATCTTATTGAATGTAGTTTTGAGTAGCTTGAGGGGTGCAGTTTTTGGAATGGTGTCACTTTTGGGTGTTTTCTGTCATGTACACCCCTCAAAGGGACTTCAAATGTGATGTGGTCACAAAAAAAATGGTTTTGTAAATTTTGCTGGAAAAATGAGAAATTGCTGATGAACTTTGAACCCTTATAACGTCCTACCAAAAAATGTTTTTTTTTTCCAAAATTGCACTAATGTAAAGTAGACATGTGGGAAATGTTATTTATTAACTATTTTGTGTCACATAACTCTCTGGTTTAGCAGAATAAAAATTCAAAATATGAAAATTGCTAAATTTTCAAAATTTTTGCCAAATTTTCAATTTTTTCATAAATAAACGCAAAAATTATCGACCTAAATTTCATACTAACATGAAGCCCAATATGTCACGAAAAAACAATCTCAGAATCGCTCGGATCCAATGAAGCGTTCCAGAGTTATTACCTCATAAAGGGACACTGGTCAGAATTGACAAAAATGGCCTGGTCAGTAAGGTCAAAATAGGCCCGGGGGTGAAGGGGTTAAATGGGGCCCATCTTATAATGCCAGGGGCCAGGATCCGTCTCATAAATCATATAGGGTATATGTTCCTCATAGCCACCTCATCCTGGTACATTGTCCCTCATCCTGGGATATAGCCCCCATCCTAGAATTAGCCCCCTTAATCTGGATATGGCCCACTTATATTGGATATAGCCCCTTGTGCTGGTGTGCCGCCCCTCTGACTAGGCGCCACAGAGAGGTATTACATTCTGACCTTAAATGTGTTATGTCTGTAAGTTGCTGGTTCAGGGTTTCACCTGTAGAGTCTCGTGTTACACACACACACGCACACACCAGGACTAGGCCACTTTAGCATAGGGGGGACTGATTATTTAGTAGGTCCCGAAAGGGGGTGGAGCCTAGGCTATAGTAGTAAGAGTAGAGTGACAGTTTACCTCAGACAGTGCCGGGAAGACAGTCAGGAAGGACGCGTCTGACAGTACCGCTGACAGGAGGGATCCCCATCTTTAAGTGGGGGCCCAGGACAGAAGGAACCAGACCAGGACTGGTTGGAGCTGGCTGGTCATGTTTGGGGATCACCGGCAGCACGGGAAGCCGAGGCGGTCAGTAGTTTACCTCTGGCCGCAAACCGACGAGCTGCGGGCCCATAGTAACCAGGTTGCCGTTGCACCACAAAGGCATCTCACCCCTCAGGACTGAAACCGGTTCAAGACACTATAGGTAATGGGCCGAATTCCGGTGGTGTGAGAGATAGTGCATTCCTGCTGCTTCCATCCGTACCGGTAAGGAACTAGCCGTACCTACTAGCTACAGACCGTAGGACTGGCGGGAGAGCTCTGCGAGGGTGGGAAACGCAGGGAAGAGTAAAGTAGACCCCAAAAGACTAAGAAGGAACATCTGGAGACTCCATAATGGGGACCCTGAACTGACAACGGACACCCGGTAAACCAGACTGTACCGTGTTTCATCTTAACATCTGCCGGTACCCAGTAAAGTGGAGTTTGAGTTGAACTGGTCTCTGTTATTCTTCTCGCCGGTGCCCGGAGGGCTCAGCACCATCAGCAGCATCCCATCAGAGTGGTAATAACTACAACAACTACTCCCCTTATCCCCACCATCATCCTCCATCACCGCTGCCCTAAGGAAAAAGCTCCACCTGTGGGGAGCTGGACCACAGTTAGCTGCACCCTTCATCACCTCAGCGGCCGGCCTGCAGCACTGGTACCCCAAATTACCGGGAACCACAGGTGGCGTCTCCCCACCATCTAACAAATGACAGCCAGGGCAGGGAACCAGGAACCCGACCACCCATGACTCCCCAGTTAAAACCATCAAAGCCAGGCCCGGTATCCGAGTACCCCTTGCCCTGGGCTCATCATTTTCTGGCGTCGACGAACAGGATGTGAACCAGCCCAGTGGAACCAGGTGAAGTGCGCCTTAAGACTTTATTTTATTGACTGTTACTGTGGATTACAAAATGGAGCCGCCATTACATCGCCTCACAATTTAAGCTGCGTCACTACAGCAGGAGAAAAGAGAGGGAAGATAAGCCTCACCCCCTCCGCTCTACTGTGGAGTGACAAAGGTAGTGGCGGGCTCCGGAAAAGCCAGAAAAACTGGCCTATAGGACCTTTGTGGTGGCATGCCTCGGTCCCTCAGCATACATGGGCCATCCAAGAGGCACCAAAAAGTAACCCAGAGCCCGATGCTGAATCCCGGAACCAGTTGATACACCACTTGTGGAGCCTGGAGAAGAGGATGTCGCCGAGGTGGAAGATCTCATTCAGTACACAGAGGAGCCCGAGCTGATTGAAGAGGAGCCGCTTGAGTACATGGACAGCCAGGTCGGTGTCGGGGAGGAGGAGAATCTGGAGGAGGAAGGAGCCATCGGTGATACAGAGGAGGCCGGGCCCCGAGAGCTATGGAGGGTTGTGGTACCAGCTTCGGTTGCTGTGGCTGGAGAGAGGAGAGCAGTGCGGCATACAGATGACAAAGGGCACACCTGGCAACCAGTAGGTCGTCCGTGGTTCACTCAACTGAACCCAGAGGATGAGGCTGAACGATATCGGCGGCGTAAGGCTTGGTATGCCAATGAACTTGAGACTCGCCAGGCCCGCGTCATGGCCCGTAACCAGCCCCCACTACCCCCAGACCAACACAAGAGGGGGGTGGTCACAACTTTTAACTTAAGTACTGGGTATGGGTTTGCCAAAGAAGAAGGCTTCTACCAAGAAGTGCATGTGGGTTGCAGAAATGTAGAGGAACATTTACCCCAGGACTACCCGGACCGTGAAACTGTATCATGGGGATGTGATTACTTACGAGCGCCACGCAGGTCCCCGCGGGTGGTTCGCAATCCGGGTCAGCAAAGTTGAGAAGTGAAGAGTCTGACCCGGTACTGCACTGCCAAAAATGCAAACTGTTACTTTAAATGCGTTTTATTGTATTGCCCTGTTATTTTCTCTTACAGTTCCAGATGAACATTAATCAGAGACATGTTACCTGGTCTCTGTTGGACCAATAAAGACTAGATTATAGAAAATGTTATTGCAACGATAAAAGACATGAGCCTCCCGCAAGGGAAGAATATGAGTAAACTTAAAAGTTTTATTGTTTAAACATGTTTGAAAGTTACCCGGTTAACCTGTTAATAAAAAGGTCAACTCTGACCCGGTTTGGTTTTAACACCCACGGATGGGTGTATTTCACCAATGGGGTGTGTGGCGCCCCTCTGGCTATGATCAAAGAGAAAGAATTGACAAATCAAATAGCAGCACACCACCACAAAATATATGAAAATGAATAAGGTTTTTATGTAAGGACAAAACATGAAAAATACATGAAAACAATTAAAAACAATCAACAGACCACAATCCATAAGGAAATGGGGCCCCTGCATATATAAAAAGTAGATACACATACCAGATTTTACTCCAATGCAACAGACCAAATGCACAGTATTAATAGTGAAAGACACTCAAAGTCATTTCAATGACAATCTGAATAAATTCACATGAAAATGACAGTAAATGCTATTCTATATCTCAACAAGTCAGAGAAAGTGCATAGCTGTAAATAACAAACAAATTGGTTTGTGACCCCCTTGGTAACAAATCAGAACAACCAGCACTGATACATATATGGCAATGTCCTGATAAACATCCAGCTAGGTAGACAGGCACAGTCCTAATAAGGTACAATGATACTCCATGTGAAGTCCATAATAAGACTAGTCCACCTCCAGTCTAGTAGTCCCTAGTGTCCCGTGCCCATGGTCTGGGCAGAAGTTATAACTGACCAATCTATACCTGAGTGAGTGCCATGGGGTCCAGAGCCAAGGGTTAATATGCACGAGGCAGGGGCGCCCGGATCCCACGCGTATCGCCGCTGTAAAGCAGCTTCGTCAGGGAGGCGTGGCTACATATCCGGCGTTCCACCCTTAAATACCCGCACCAATCAAACGGCTACTCCTGCCGTGTTGTGTGTTGCCATGGCTCCCCCTCGAAACCAGAAGTGACGTTCCGGGAGCTGCAGAGAAGCATGTGTGCGGTCACATGGTTAAAACAGACAAATAGCACGCAAATAATCAAAATAATAATAGAAATAATGAAAAACCCGGCGCATTATGATACATATGAGATATAATGATTGTACAAGTGGAGCCTATATCAATTTGGTACAAAATGTCCAATTTCATAATAATTAATCATATGAGAGTGGTGTATAATCCTAAGTACAGGTATAGAGTTGATACAGAAAACAAGGAAGACCCTTGTCTAATCCATGCTTCTGCACACAAACAAATTACTTATATGTTACAAGACCCCTGCTAAGCTACATTCTACAAAATATATCCATTATATCTATATTGTGCCATGAACAGATGTTGAGAAGGGGGCAGGGGAGGGGTTTTTATGGAAAACCTGGGATACAGGGAGGCTAGATGTGATAAACAATCGTTGTCGGGAGGGGGGCAGGGTGGTGGGGACGGGACAACCCTAGGCGCCACAGAGAGGTATTACACTCTGACCATAAATGTGTTATCTCTGTAAGTTGCTGGTTCAGGGTTTCACCTGTGGAGTCTCATGTTACATACACACACCAGGACTAGGCCACCTTAGCATAGGGGGGACTGATTATTTAGTAGGTCCAAAAAGGGGGTGGAGCCTAGGCTAGAGTAGTAAGAGTAGAGTGACAGTTTACCTCAGACAGTGCTGGGAAGGCAGTCAGGAAGGACGCGCCTGACAGCACCGCTGACAGGAGGGATCCCCATCTTTAAGTGGGGGCACAGGACAGAAGGAAATGGACCAGTACTGGTTGGAGCCGGCTGGTCATGTTTGGGGAACACTGGCAGCATGGGAAGCTGAGGTGGTCAGTAGTTTATCTCTGGCCGCAAACCGATGAGCTGAGGACCCATAGTAACCGGGTTGCCGTTAGCACCACAAAGGCATCTCACCCCTCAGGACTGAAACCGGTTCAAGACACTATAGGTAATGGGCTGAATTCCGGTGGCGGGAGAGATAGTGCGTTCCTGCTGCTTCCTTCCGTACCGGTAAGGAACTAGCAGTACCTACTAGCTACAGACCATAGGACTGGCGGGAGAGCTCTGCGAGGGTGGGAAAGACAGAGAAGAGTAAAGTAGACCCCGAAAGACTAAGAAGGAACATCTGGAGACTCCATAAGGGGGACCCTGTACTGGCAACAGACACCCGGTAAACCAGACTGTACCGTGTTTCATTCTAACATCTGCCGGTACCCAGTAAAGTGGAGTTTGAGTTGAACTGGTCTCTTCTCGCCGATGCCCGGAGGGCTCAGCACCATCAGCAGCATCCCATCAGAGGAGTAACAACTACAACAACTACTCCCCTCATCCCCACCATCATCTTCCATCACCGCTGCCCTGAGGTAAAGCTCCACCTGTGGGGAGCTGGACCACACTTAGCTGCACCCTTCATCACCTCAGCGGCCGGCCTGCAGCACTGGTACCCCAAATTACCGAGAACCACAGGTGGCATCACGTACCCCTGTAATTATTCCCTCCCCACCATCTAACAAATGACAGCCAGGGCACGGAACCGGGAATCTGACCACCTGTGACTCCCCAGTTAAAACCATCAAAGCCAGGCCCGGTATCCGAGTACCCCTTGCCCTGGGCTTATCACTGGCACACATCCCCCAGTGATGCCACACGTCCCTCATTGATGGCACATGTCCTCTGTTGATGGCACACATCCCCTATTGATGGTACACACACCCCTGTGCTGGCATGCGTCCCCAGTGCTGGCACATGTTCCCTATTGATGACACACATCCCCCATTGCTGGCACACATCCCTTACTGCTGGCACACATCCCTTATTGATGGCACACATCCCCTATTGATGGCACATATCTACTATTGCTGGCACACATCCCCTATTGCTGGCACAAATCCCCTATTGCTGGCTATGTCCCCCATATTGCTGCCCATAGTAAAATCAAAAAGACTTTACTTACCTTCTCCAGTGTTGTCCTACCGGTGTCTGCCTCCGTACCGCTTCGCTTTTCCTGGTTCTCGGTAATGCTGGTCATGTGATCGGCATAGCGGAATGACATCATCTCTGCGTTCCCGATCACAATGGCAAGCAGGGAGACACGGGGAGGACAGCGCTGTAGAAGGTAAGTAAAGTCTTTTTTATTTTACTATGGGCAGCAGCATGGGGGGCCATATCCAGCACAGGGGGGGCATGTGCGATCTACGGGGGGGTGTTCAGGCACATATAATATGCGCTGCTCCCCCAGTCCATCTCCTCGGTGCGGTTTCAGCACTGTGGTGATGGAGAGCGGCAGTGCATTTTATATGAGCTGGGGCACGTGACCTCCTGCTGCCTCTTGCAGCCTGCACCAGCCCGCCTCGGAACCCGGACAGGCTCCAGAGCTGCCCCACACCTCCCCTGCAGTATATAATCCTTATATTATAAAACGCCACCCCACTTTCCCCCAAATTTTGGGGGAACAAAAATGCGTTTTATCATCCAAAAAATACTGTATATTTCTTTAGAATGACTTTCCATGTTTTACTCCATCAATGACTAAAAAACTTGAAACTGTTAAATAAATTTAAATGATTAAATAAATATATCTTAAGACTCAAGATGTGTGATACAAACATGATTGTAAAATCTGAAGAAGTGACAATGCTTACAGGTCAAGAAGTAGCGAAAACCTTCTCAATTCATGTAAAAAAAAAAAAAAAAAAAATCAGGTGATTCTTGGGGCACAACCTAGAAACAATCATCGAGTGAGCAATAAAAAAAAGAACTATAAAGATTTGAGACGGAGGTGAACAAAGTAAGTACATTCTATTTTTGGCAAATAATACTTTGAAGAAAAAAATGATCTGCTATTTGTCAAACATACCTTATAATCAATCTTTGATTACCAGATTCCATTTTTTATAAAGACAGTCAATGTGTTATTTGCTGACATACAGTGGATATAGAGCAGGTGTTAAGATTGTAGTTACAGAAAATGCTTCTTATGTTAGAAGATGAGATACCTTTCTGGTTATATTTATATGCTTTTGAGGACCTCGGCCTTTGATACATTTTCTATACTGCATTCTAAAGGTCAGTATTTTTTGTACTTTGTAATCTAACAAAATGTTTTCTTTTTCTTTCTTGCATGACATAATGGCTTTTTTAAAAGGCACTCATATAAACATATCTTTACCATATACCAGCACTTAGTAGAAAAAACATAAAAAATATCTCCTAATATCTACACTATCATTATACACTTTAGGGTGCGCTCACACCTGCATTTAAAGTCGATGAGTGCATCCAATAAAACATCGGGTTCCACTTGCTGAAGAAAAATTTGCAGAATGCGGCATATGGCTGCGTATGTTGTTTCGATTCACATAATGCAAGTGAATGGGTGCGATTAAAAAAATCACACAGTACAAGGATGGCGTTTTTAGCATGGTTTTTTTCCCATGCTGTAATAAGTTAGACTAGATAGACACAGACAAATAGGATAGATAGATCAATCTTACCATTCTCCTGCTTCTTGCTTCTGGGACCGCTCATTACGTTTCATGCATATTCACTGCACTGACCTGCAATGGCCATACTTAGATGCTCACTCTGTGATAGCAGCTGTGATTGGCTTTTGGAATCAGACTGTGTTCCCACAATCTGTACGAATGTCTGTGCTTGGTTGCCATACAAATTAGTGCATGCCAACCAACCTTCCATCTTTGGAGGGTGGTGAAATGGCCAGCTCCATTAAAACAATTCTAATTATGAGGCTGCGGGCTGGCCTGTATATAAATATAAGTTCTCCCACTTAAAAGGATAAGAGTGGCCTGCAATTGACATCATAGGTGGACCTCAACTTTGGCCTTGTTCACACACAATTTGCGTTTTTTTTAGCACTCCTAAAACCACATACGTTTTATTAAGAGTGCTAAAAAATGTCCCTTGTGTGTCTGAAAGGATTAGAATCCTTTTTGGACTTTGTCAATTTTTCATCAAACACGCAGGCAAAAACGCAAGCTTTAACGCAGGGTGCATAAATGTGCCATTTTAAAACACATGCGTTTCCCATTGGGGCCCATGTTAAAAAAACACATGCGTTTTTGGAAACAAACCCTGCGTTTTTTTCCAGCATGCAGCGTTTTTTGGACTGGGGAAAAAAAACGCAAATGTAGTGAAAAAACGCAGCTACACTCAATTGCACGCTGCGTTAACGCACCTGCGTTTTTGAAAAACTGCAGAAAAACGCAGAGAGTGCCAAAAACGCAGGTGAGTGTGAACAAGGCCTATGAGAGCCAAATGAGGAAACTAATCCTGAAAAACACATTGTCTGATTTGGAAAGAGTTTTTTTTTTAATTTTGGTGCAAAATAAGTATTTGGTCAATGGCTAGGGTCACATTTCCGTTTTTATTTTAGAATCCTGATCCGGTTTTGAGCTTTCAAAAAGCTCAAAACCTGACCAGGAAACGCTCCTCATAGGAGCCAATGCTAAACACCGGATTGCTTCACAAGCAATCCGGTGTCCGTCTCCGGCTCTGCAGCCTGCGTGAAAAATCATGCAGGCTGCAGTTTTCGGAGTGCTTCTATGATCCGCACTGCAGTAACCGGATTGCTCAGGATGTATACTCCTGAGCAGTGTGGCTACTGCATGGTTTGCTGATCCCGGCTATTGCCGACATGAACAAACTGTACTATCTATTGTAATGAGTGAAATTTAATAAGTAAAAGAATGCTTGAGGTCTCTAGGGGGGCTTAGTCCCCCTAGAGACCGGACGCCCACTCCGGTGGGCTTCACCTACAATGCCCCCATGCCACGGGCTCATCTGAGCTCCGTACATGTCCCCCAAACTCCCCCGACCCCCCCCCCCGTATCTCTATAGAGGGCTGCATCCCTCTGTTATCATCTCCCTATTTGTGCCCAAACTAAGTATTACTGTACATAATGAGGGTTATAGTTACTTACTTTATCTTGAAGTTTCATTATCCCTCCATGGGCGGGGCTGTGTGCTGCAGCCTCCGCCCGCTCATTCATTATGGCCGCCCCCTGTGGCTTTGATCCTGTGTTGTGAGGGCGGCCGCGTCATGAAAGGGGAGGGGCTATCGGTATGACGCGAACTTAGCCCCGCCCCTTTCATGACGCGGCCGCCCTCACAACACAGGATCCAAGCCACAGGGGGCGGCCATAATAAATTAGCGGGCGAAGGCTGCAGCACACAGCCCCGCCCATGGAGGGATAATGACACTTCAGGATAAAGCACGTAACTATAACCCTCATTCTGCACTGTAATACTTAGTTTGGGCACAAATAGGGAGATGATAACAGAGGGTGCAGCCCTCTATAGAGATAGGGGGGGGAGTTTGGGGGGCCATGCACGGAGCTCGGAGGAGCCCGTGGCATGGGGACATTGTAGGTGAAGCCCACCGGAGTGGGCGTCCGGTCTCTAGGGGGACTAAGCCCCCCCTAGAGACGTCAAGCATTCTTTTATTTATTAATTTTTACACTTTACAATAGATAGAACAGTTTGTTCATGCCGGCAATAGCCGGGATCAGCAAACTATGCAGTAGCCGCACTGCTCAGGATTACACATCCTGAGCAATCCAGTTACTGCAGTGCGGTATTCTGCACACATTTTTGAAAAAAAATGTGTGTGATCGGTATTGCGTTCACCGCCTCCGGATCTGGATGCGGTGAATGCAATTCACGTTTTAAATGTGACCCCAGCCAATAACAAAAGTTCATCTCAATGCTTTGTTATATATCCTTTGATGGCAATGACAGAGGTCAAACATTTTCTTTAAGTCTTCACAAGGTTGGCACACACTGTTGCAGTTATGTTGGAATATTCCTCCATGCAGATCTCCTCTAGAGCAGTGATGTTTTGGGGCTGTCGCTGGGCAACATGGACTTTCAATTCCCTCCAAAGATTTTCTATAGGGTTTAGATCTGGAAACTGGCTAGGCAACTCCAGGACCTTGAAAGGCTTTTTAAAAAGCCACTCCTTATTTGCTCTGGCAGTGTGCTTGGGATCATTGTCATGCTGAAAGATGTAGCCACATTTCATCTTCAATGGCCTTGCTGATTGAAGGAGGTTTGCACTCAAAATCTCACAATACATGGCCCTATTAATTCTTTCATGTACATGAATCAGTCATCCTTGTCCCTTGGCAGTGAAACAGCCCCAAAGCGTGATGTTACCACCCTCATGCTTCACAGTGGGTATTATGTTCTTTAGATGCAACTCAGCATTCTTTCTCCTCCAAACACAACGAGTTGTGTTTCTACCAAACAGTTCTACTTTGGTTTCATCTGACCATATCACATTGTTCAAATACACTTCTGGATCATCCAAACACTCTCTAACAAATTTCAGACGGGCCCAGATATGTAATGGCTAGTGATGAGCGAGTATGCTTGTGACTACTCGGTACTCGCACAAGTATCACTGTACTCAGGCTACTCGGTGAGTACCGAGTAATCTCATGATACTCGTGCTGTGCTCGTGGTCCTCATCCCTGCATGTTGGCGCTCTTTGGAGAGCCAGCCCACATGTAGGGATTGGCTGGCAGACCACTGCGATGCCACAGCCCTGTTAGTTGTGGTATTGCAGTGATTGGCCTGCCTGCACAGCGTGACCGAGCCTTTATAAGACCCGGCCGCGCTGTGCTCTGCACACAGCCATCCAGACAGTGAGTGTAGGGTAGAGTGTCTGCTGCTGCTTAGGGACAGATTTGCGGCCCTCATAGTTAGATCCGGAGCAGGGCTGCAAACTGCTGTTGACCACAACAGTCCTTCTCAGGACTAATCTAGGAGGATATAGGCAGAGTGATCCAGATCGTTATCCAAGCTTTTCTGGGACCATAGCAGTCACCAGACTGTTGTACTTACTAGCTTGATACAGGTTAGGGACTAAAATCCTACTCTCCTGTGACCTGAACAGTCACCAGACTGTTGTACTAACTAGCTTGATACAGGTTAGGGACTAAAATCCTACTCTCCTGTGACCTGAACAGTCACCAGACTGTTGTACTTACTAGCTTGATACAGGTTAGGGACTAAAATCCTACTCTCCTGTGACCTGAACAGTCACCAGACTGTTGTACTTACTAGCTTGATACAGGTTAGGGACTAAAATCCTACTCTCCTGTGACCTGAACAGTCACCAGACTGTTGTACTTACTAGCTTGATACAGGTTAGGGACTAAAATCCTACTCTCCTGTGACCTGAACAGTCACCAGACTGTTGTACTTACTAGCTTGATACAGGTTAGGGACTAAAATCCTACTCTCCTGTGACCTGAACAGTCACCAGACTGTTGTACTTACTAGCTTGATACAGGTTAGGGACTAAAATCCTACTCTCCTGTGACCTGAACAGTCACCAGACTGTTGTACTTACTAGCTTGATACAGGTTAGAGACTAAAATCCTACTCTCCTGTGACCTGAACAGTCACCAGACTGTTGTACTTACTAGCTTGATACAGGTTATGGACTGAAATCCTACTCTCCTGTGACCTGAACAGTCACCAGACTGTTGTACTTACTAGCTTGATACAGGTTAGAGACTAAAATCCTACTCTCCTGTGACCTGAACAGTCACCAGACTGTTGTACTTACTAGCTTGATACAGGTTAGGGACTAAAATCCTACTCTCCTGTGACCTGAACAGTCACCAGACTGTTATACTTACTAGCTTGATACAGGTTAGGGACTAAAATCCTACTCTCCTGTGACCTGAACAGTCACCAGACTGTTGAACTTACTAGCTTGATACAGGCTAGGGACTAAAATCCAACTTACCTGTGACCTGAACAGTCACCAGACTGTTGTACTTACTAGCTTGATACAGGTTAAGGACTAAAATCCTACTTTCCTGTGACCTCCACAGTCACCAGACTGTTGTCGCTGTATACAGGCAAAATGCGCAAGGGCGTTGGCAAGGAAGAAGGAAGTGAACGTGATGGTGGTGCAGGCAGAGGCCGAGGTCGTTTGCAAGCACTAATTTCGCAACAACAAAGGGGCACATCTACTCGCTCGCACGTCCTGTCCCAAATTCTTGGGGCCCGCAGCAGTACACCGCTCTTGAACCAAGACCAGTGTCAACAGGTTGTTACTTGGATAGCGGATAATGCTTCAAGTCAGATTGGCACCTCCACAAAAACCCTGTCTTCCACACGGTCAAGTGTCAGTAGCCGTGATACTGCACCGCACATTTCCCAACCTGATCCTCCTTCCTACCACCAGGCCGAGTACGTGTCCACGGACACTACTGATCCCACACTAGGACACTCGGAAGAGCTGTTCACATATCCATTCGCAGAATCTGGCCTCTCGCCAGCTCCTGTTGAAGTGGGTGATGAGATGGTATGTACAGATGCCCAAATATTTGAGCAGCCACGTTCTCACGAACGGAACGTTGTCAAAGTGTCTCAACAAGGGGTGGACGATGATGAGACACAATTGCCAGGAAGTCAGGAGGAGGATCAGGGTGCGGAAGAGGAAGACGACGTGGTGGATGATCCAGTAGCTGACCCAACCTGGCAGGAGGATATGCAGAGCGAGGACAGCAGTACACAGGGGGAGGGAGGTGTAGCATCCCAAAAGGCAGTACGAAGCAGGGTCGTGTCCGCAGGCAGAAGGCAGGCAACCGTTCCCCGGAACAACAACACGACTCAAGGTGCCTGTGCAAATGTTAGGTCTTCCCGAGTCTGGCAGTTTTCTAAGTTGGCTCCAGATGACTCTAAAACGGCCATTTGCAACACCTGCCATGCCAGCATCAGCAGGGGTACGAAAACTAGCAGCCTGACCACCACCAGCATGATCAGGCACATGTCAGCCAAGCACCCGACTTTGTGGGAAGTACAACAGAGTCTAGGAGCGGTGCTTGCTGATGTCACTGCTACGTCTTCGTGTGTTGTGCGTGTGAGCCAATCCCCTGTCCATGCTGGCCGCGAACAAGCCTCCGGCCCTGCACCTGAAGTTGCCCACGCACAAATAACACCAACATCAAGCACGTCCTTGTCCCAGCACAGCATTTAATTATCCATTCAGCAAACCTATGAACGCAGGCGCAAATACGCTGCCAACGCCCCACATGCCACTGTCCTAAATTCTCACATTTCGCGACTCATAGCGCTAGAAATGTTGCCTTTCCGGCTGGTGGAGACGGAAGCATTCCACGACCTGATGGCGGCTGCAGTCTCACGTTACTCGGTCCCCAACCACCACTATTTCTCCAGATGTGCCGTCCCCGCCTTGCATAACCACGTGTCCCAAAGCATCACACGTGCCCTGAACAACGCTGTTTCAGCCAAAGTCCACCTAGCCACAGACACGTGGACAAGTGCTTGTGGGCAAGGCCGCTACATCTCCTTGATGGCACACTGGGTTAATATTGTGGAGGCTGGGACCCAGTCTGAGCGAGGGACGGAACACGTCCTTCTCACACCAAGGATAGCAGGCCCTACCTCTGTCAGGGTTTCACCGACACTCTACAGCTCCGGAATGTCATGCTCCTTAGCCTCCTCCTCCTGCGCATCCTCATCCACTGTACCCTCCACACCAGTCCCAAGCAGGAAGCACTGCAGCACTGCCTCTGCGAAGCATAACAGGCTGTGCTGAAGCTAGTCTGCATAGGTGACAAACCCCACAATGCAGAAGAGGTGTGGACAGCTCTGAAACAGCAGGCAGATCACTGGCTCACACCTCTGAACCTAAAGCCAGGAAAGGTTGTGTGTGACAATGGCCCGAACCTGGTGGCAGCTTTGAGGCGAGGCCAGCTGACGCATGTTCCATGCGTGGCCCATGTGCTCAACCTGGTGGTTCAGCGGTTTATAAAATCATACCCAGAGCTTTCTGATCTGCTGGTAAAAGTTCGCCGCCTGTCTACACATTTTCGCAAGTCACCTGCTGCTTCAGCCGGCCTTGCCGACTTTCAGCGCCGTTTGCGTCTTCCAGCCCACAGACTCGTGTGTGATGTCCCCACGCGTTGGAATTCAACTCTGCACATGTTGGTCAGGATATGTGAGCAGAAGAGGGCAGTTGTTCACTACCTGCATCACCTAAGCCGTCGGAAAATGGGTCAAACTCCACACATAACACCTAAGGAGTGGAAATGGATGTCCGACCTATGTACCGTCCTCCAAAACTTTGAGGACTCCACCAAGATGGTGAGCGGCGATGACGCCATTATTAGCATCACCATACCACTACTCTGCCTTCTAAAACGGTCTCTGCTGAAAAACAAAGAGGATGCATTGCAGGCGGAGTGCGATGACTTGGAGCAAGAAACAGTAGTGGGTGTGGGTGATAACACACAGCCCAGCCTCATCTCATCACAACGTGCAGTGGAGGACTATGACGAGGAGGAGGAGGATGAAGACATGTAGCAACTCTCTGGCCAAATTGAGGATATGACATGCACAACAGTCATACCCTCGATTCAACGTGGCTGGCCAGAGGACAGGGGAGATGAGGGGGAGGAGGAGGACAGCATGTTCAGTCATCGTGTTGATCAGGATACAGAAGTGATGGCTGTTAAGAGTCTGGCGCACATGGCTGACTTTATGGTAAGCTGCCTGGATCGTGACCCTCGCGTTCAGAACATCTTGGCCGACAATCAGTACTGGTTGGCAACACTCTTAGACCCACGCTACAAGGAGAACTTTATGTCTCTCATTCCTGAGGCGGAGAGGTCAGCCAAAATGCAGCAGTTCCAGAAGGCCATAGTCACAGAAGTAGGCAAAGCATTCCCCTCACAAAACGCTAGCAGCATAGGTCAGGAATCGGTGGACAACCAAGGCGTACGGCCGAGAGGGGCACAAGTCCAATCTGCCAGAGGTAGGGTAACAGTCTTTACGATGTGAGACAGTTTTCTCAGCCCCTCACGTACCACAGCCCCTGAGGTGCGGGGTAGTGCCACAAGAAATGCTAAGTTTGGCCAGATGCTGAAGGAGTACCTTGCAGATCGAACAACTGTACTGCGAGATTCCTCTGTGCCTTACAATTATTGGGTCTCCAAGCTGGACACGTGGCATGAATTGGCTCTCTACGCCTTGGAAGTCCTGGCCTGCCCTGCGTTTTGTCAGAGCGTGTTTTCAGTGCCGCAGGTGGAATCATTACTGATAAACGCACCCGCCTGTCAACTGAAAATGCTGACAGACTGACTCTGATCAAGATGAACAAGGGTTGGATTGGGCCAGACTTCACCACACCACCAACAAATGACAACTGAATTTAAATTTTGTTATGGGAATTTGCCATGTACCTCCACTCACCCATGGGTACACACTTCTGGACTTTGGCTAATCGCTGGACTGCTCCTCCTTCTCCTCATGTGCCACCATGATGACCGTTACAATAGTTAGGCTGTTGTTTCAGGTATACCTCCAGTGGTAAATTTTTTCACCCATTCTTTTAGAATGGGCATTACAACGACAGGAGACCCGCTCCTTTTCAATGGGAAAAATGTTTTGAGGCCTCATGCACGTCTCTATCCAGGGACAATGTGGAGCCTCCCAATTTTTGGCTGCCCTGCCAAAGGGCTATAGTACAATACACCCATTCCAGGTTTACAGGCCCTCATGCATGTCTGTATGCATGGGTCATTGTTGAACCTCACAATTTTTGGCTGCCCTGCCAAAGGGCTATACTACAATACACCCACTTCAGGTTTACAGGCCCTACTGCACGTCTCTATCCAGGGACAATGTGGAGCCTCCCAATTTTTGGCTGCCCTGCCAAATGGCTATACTACAATACACCCACTCCAGGTTTACAGGCCCTCATGCATGTCTGTATGCATGGGTCATTGTGGAGCCTCCCAATTTTTGGCTTCCCTGCCAAAGGGCTATACTACAATACATCCACTTCAGGTTTACAGGCCCTACTGCACGTCTCTATCCTGGGACAATGGGGAGCCTCCCAATTTTTGGCTGCCCTGCCAAAGGGCTATACTACAATACACCCACTCCAGGTTTACAGGCCCTCATGCATGTCTCTACGCATGGATAATTGTGGAGCCTCCCAATTTTTGGCTGCCCTGCCAAAGGGCTATACTACAATACACCCACTTCAGGTTTACAGGCCCTCATGCATGTCTCTATCCTGGGACAATGTGGAGCCTTCCAATTTTTGGATGCCCTGCCAAAGGGCTATACTACAATACGCCCACTTCAGGTTTACAGGCCCTCATGCACGTCTCTATCCAGGGGCATTGGTGAACCTCCCAATTTTGGACTGCCCTGGCAAAGGAAAATACTACAATAGACCCAGTTCCTCAAAATGTCATTATGTCAAGACAGGGCTTCATGTGCGTCTCTTCTCAGGGTCATCAGAGTGCCGCACAATGTTTTCACGTAAAATCTTTCATGTAATCATAAAAAGTAACATACACCAGCTGTATCTCACTATTGGGTATGTGCACTTAACATTTCCACCCTGAATATTCATTTTGGTGTCATTTTGGAAGGTTTTCTGGTGGCTCCGTAAAATTGGCGTGAAACTCGGACAACATTATTCACAGCTGTGACTTTTGAGTGAGAAATGCTTCCAGGGGTCTTCCCCATGGTGTTGCCATGTCATTTGAGCACTCTACTGAGACTTTTGTGACATTTTTAGGGTTTCTACATGCTGCCGGCAGTCATTTCATTAAAATACTCAGGTCTCCCATAGGATAACATTGGGCTCGGTACTCGGGCCGAGTACACGAGTATCTCGGGATGCTCGGCCCGAGCTTCGAGCACCCGAGCATTTTAGTACTCGCTCATCACTAGTAATGGCTTAAACAGGGAGACACATCTAGCACTGCAGGATCTGAGTCCCTGCTGACATAGTATATTACTGATGGTAACCTGTGTCACATTGGACCCAGATCTCTGCATGTCATTCACTAGGCCCCCCTATGTGGTTCTTGTATTTTTGCTCACCGTTCTTGAGATCATTTTGACCCCATGGGGCAATATGTTTGCCCCTTGCTCCTCTGCTGGGGGTGGGGGTGAGTGCATACTGAATGATAAACAGTTTAGTTTAAGCTGGCTGCATAGCTGAACCACTGGCTAAAACTGTGCGTTCTGTGATGCTGGTTTCAGACACAGCTCTGAAAAATAGGTGCATTTTTGCTCATGACAATTCACAGTTGAGGTTCACAGTGGGCCAGCTAGAAGTTAAGTTACTGCTTGATAAAACAGCCAGTGACTGGTTCATGCAGCATTACTTGAATCCCTATTTATTATATTTATGGACCATGTATTACCATTTACCATAGTTTTTAAACTATGAAACTCATCATTTTCTCACAAAATATGAGGATAAGGTGTGGGTGCATCTTATAGTCCAGAAGATGTATGGTACCTGGCTGTGGTGGTCACCGACGTAATGAGTGGGTCACTGCTCCCTCTGCCAATCACCTATCAGTACTGAAGCCAGTCCTGAGAGGTGGATGAGATGATGGGTAGTAGGGGTGTTGCACATATATTATTTAATAAAAAATCCATTATACACAATCACCTGCCGCTACTGCAGCCACGGATGATCAAGTGTGACCGCTATTAAAGAAAGTGGATATTCACTGTATTGAATATCTCGACAGTGGATGAGTGATTTTACTCACCATCCACCTGCTCCTCCAGAGCGAGATCTCCTCTTCTCATGTGGACCGTTAACGGCAAGTGGGTCATGGCACATGACAGTGATGGCATTGCGGCATGCTTACTATACAGTCTGGGCAGCTGCTGGTATGAGAATAGGACATCGTGCTGCTGCCGGGTAGTGATGGGTGGGGAGTATAATCATTTATTATTAATGGGTATGCCATGATGGGGGGACATATTCCAAAATGTCAGCCATGTGTACCAAGATGGTGGCCATATACCAGGATGGGATCATATACCAGGATGGGGGCCACATACCATGATGAGAGACATATACCAAAATATAGACCATATACCAGGAAGGGGGCCATATGCCATGATGAGGGCTATATATCAGGATGAGGTACATATACTAGAATGGGGCCATATAACAGGATGGGAGCCATATGCAAGGATGTGGAATCATATGTAAGAATAGGGGCAATATACCAGGGTGAGGGACATATACCAGGATGATTGCTATATTCAAGGATGATGGTCATATACCATAATCAGGGCCATATACCAGTATGGAAGCTATATACCAGGAAGGGGATCATATATGCCAGGATCAGGGAACCATATTTACCGGGATAGGGTCCATATACAGTATACCAGGATAACAAATGTATATCAAAATGAGGGACATATTCCAGATTGGGGCCATTTATCAGGGTGAGGAATCATATACCAGGATGGAGGGCCATATACCAGGATTAGGAATAATATATACCAAGACAGGGCCCGGGGGAATGCAGGACATATACCTAGATGGGGGATTATATACCAGGATAGGATGATCATATATACTAGGAAGGGGAACTTATACCAGAATGGAGGACATATATATTAGGATGGGGCACATATACTGGGATAGAGGACGTATACAATATATCAGGATGGGAAGCATATACAAGGATGGGAGACATATATACCTGGAAGGTTCACAGGGTATGGGGCATTAGTACAGAATTTTGGGACATTACCCCATAACACTGTCAGCGGCATGTACCCGCATAACAGTGTGTTTGATCACATTTTTTGCTTTACATTTTTTCCTCCTATTTTCCTTCTCTAAATTTTGGGTGTGTCATATGGTCCAGTGCGCCTTAAAGACAGTAAAATATAGTATATTTTATGCCACCCCTATTTCCTCATAGATTGTAAGCTTGCGAGCAGGGTCCTCACTCCTCATGGTATCTGTTGAATTTTTGTTGCTCTGTATTGTCTCATATTGTCTGTACTTGTTCCCTTTGAATTGTAAAGTGCTGCTAAATATGGTTGGCACTATATAAACAAAGATTATTATTAATATTATTATAATTATTTTATTGCTGAAAAAGTTAAGCATACATCAGCGCACAGCAGTAGAAGGAAAGGTTACAAGATCTTTGCAAGATGCACAGTCAGGTAAAAAATGTATAGACTTTAATCCACAGTGCAATAAGAAAGCTAAATGCTCTAACAAGCTTGCAAAAAAGATTAGATAAAACCTTGAATTTGTAAATCATGAGATTTCAAAAATCTATCAGACTTATAACAAAACGTGCCGAGTCACATCACCACCATCTCTCAGCCTGCTTTTCTTGAACTACCACTAGAGCAGGAGTGGGGACCTCAGGCCTCAACGGCCGCCAACAGGTCATGTTTTCAGGATTTCCTTAGTGTTTCTAAGGTTCTCAGGTGATAAACTGCAGAGGTGATGATTTCAACCCCTGTGCAATGCTAAAGAAATCCTATAATCATGATCTGTTAGGGGCCCTTGAGGCATGGAGCTCCCCACATCTGCACTAGATTAAGCTTAATGACAAATTTATGCAGTTTATGCCCTTTATATTGGGAAGAGACATGAATTCATTATAACTCTGAAACTACTAATTCACATAATTCTCTATAAAAACTTTAAAGTTTCCTCCAACCCAATTCTGAGAGAGACTACACAGTACGTGTTATTAAGGCTAGGTCACACATGCAGCAGGATTTTGTAAACCTCATCCGGTTTTGAGCTTTTAAAAAGCTCAAAACCGGATCAGGAACTGCTCCCCATAGGAGCCCTTTATGGTAACCGGATTGCTCTACATGCAATCCGGTTACCGGTCACGGATCTGCAGCCTGCGCTAAAAATCATGCAGGCTGCAGTTTTTGGAGCGGTTCGGGCAACCGCAATGCGGTAACCGTATTGCTCTGGATGTGTAATCTGGAGCAATGAGGTTACCGTCTACTTTGTTCATCCCTGCTGCCGCAAGTGTTAAATGTGTATTAAAACATGAAATATGAATATTAGCTGTGGCCAACATGTCTCTAGGGGTTGCCCACCCCCCTAGAGACATGCTGTCCACTTCTGTCAGCATATGAGGGGTTAAATTACCCATTTACAGTATAGCCGGCTATCGTCGGCTTTGTACAAATTTGAGAATGAAGCTGCGGCTCCTCACATTAGAGCAGATACTGTACGTAATGTACGTATAGTATCAGCCGCTATGCAGGGTCCTGAAACCTTTAACATTAGGTCTATGGCGGTGCACTGCCCATAGACCTAATGTTAATGGTTACAGGACCCCGGACAGCGGCAGATACTATACGTACATTACGTACAGTATCTCCTGTACTGTCAGGGGAGCTGCGGCTTCATTCATAAATGTGTACAAAGCCGACAATAGCTGGCAATAGTACAAGAGGCTCATTAACCCCTCACATGCCCACAGGAGTGGGCAGCATGTCTCTAGGGGGGGTGGGCACCCCTTACAGACATGTTGCCCACAGCTACTATTAATAATTAATGTTTTAATAAACATTTAACACTTTGTTCATCCCTGCGGCAGCAGGGATGAATAAAGTAGACGGTAACCGCATTGCTCCAGATTACACATCCGGAGCAATCCGATTACCGCATTGCGGTTGCCCGAACTGCTCCGAAAACTGCAGCCTGCATGATTTTTAGTGCAGACTGCAGATCCGGAGCCGGTAATCGGATTGCATGTAGAGCAATCCGGTTACCATAATGGGCTCCTAAAAGCTCAAAACCGGATCAGGTTTACAAAATCCTGCCGCATGTGTGACCCTAGCCTAAGTAAGACTGGTTTCACACTGTAGTTTTTTCCCTGATTAGGTTCGATCAGGTCTGTGTGTCAAAACCAGGAGTGTCTCCAAAACTCAGAACAGGTGTCAATCTTTCAATTAGGTCCCATCCACACACTGCTTTTTTTGCTGCGTATTTTTACGCACAAGCTCAAAAAAAGCCAGGAGTGGAACTATCAAAACCGGGAGTGGCACGCTCATGTTTAATCACCCACTCCTGGTTTGTGATGAGCTTGTGCTTAAAAATACGCAGCAAAAAAAGCAGTGTGTGAATGGGGCCTTATAGTTTTTCTCTGCAAGTTTCTCTCCTGGTTACTCTCCTGGTTTTGGCACACAAAACCGATTAAACCTGATCAAGGAAAAAAACGCATTGTGAAACCAGCCTAAGGCACTTTGAAGTAGTCAGCTTTCAGTGAACAGCTCATAAGAAGCTAGACTACTAAAATATGAGTCACCTTTCCACCAAACTAAATGGAGATTGAAGGATAAACAACATGTAGGAAGGCAAAAATAGCAGCTGAAACAACACATGAAAAGGTAGAAATAGGCTGGCTTCACACTGCAGTCTTTTCACTGATCAGTGTCCATCCAGTTTGTGTGCCAAAACCAGGAGAGGAACCAGGAGAGGAACTTGCAAAGAAAAACTATAATTGAAAGATTGACACCTGTTCTGTGTTTTGGAGACACTCCTGGTTTTGGCACACAAACTGGATGGACACTGATCAGTGAAAAAACTGCAGTGTGAAGCCAGCCATAGTCTGTGGTCACAGCTGAGCCTTGGATCCGTTAAAACCATTAGTTTTTCCAAGATGAAAATGTGGAAAAACTGATCCATTAACGGATCTATAGGCTCCAATGCAAAAAATGCAGTGTCAAAGTGCACTGCTAAAAACGCTTTGCGTTTTTGTATTAGCAACAAAAATGCTGCTAGCAGCATTTTTGGGTGCTATAGCAAAAACACATGTGTTTTTTTAACATGGGACCCTATGGAAAACGCATGGGTTAACGGTAGCGTTAAAATGATGAAAAAATTGCAATTTTAAAAAACGGAATCATGTAAAAAAAAAACAATATTTACTGCATGCCAAGTGGGACCCCAGCAATAGATGGATTGAAATTGAGCTCTGCAATAGAAGAAGGGGGTAGGAAGGCAGAAATGAGCACATTGGAAGTGAGTGCAGCAGTCAAAGCAACTCACAAAAAAACAGAGATATAGGCTAGGGTCACATCTGCGTTTTGTTTTATAAATCCTGATCCGGTTTGGAGCTTTCAAAAAGCTCCAAACCGGACCAGGAAACGCTCCTCATAGGAGCCAATGCAAAACACCGGATGGCTTCACAAGCCATCCGGTGGCCGGATCCGGCACTGCTGCCTGCGTTTTAAATCATGCAGGCAGCAGTTTTCGCAGCGTTTCTGGTACCGCACTGCGGTAACCGGATGGCTCAGGATGTGTAATCCTGAGCCATCCGGTAACTGCATAGTTTGCGGATCCCGGCTATTGCCGGGATCAGCAAACTGTCCTCTGCCTATTCAAGAGTTAAATTTAGTAAGTAAAGTACTGTTTGAGGTCTGTAGGGGGGGCTAAGACCCCCCTACAGACCAGCCGCCCACTCCGGTGGGCTTCGACTACAATTTCCTATGGCACGGGGCTCATCCGAGCCCTGTGCATGTCTCCAAACCTCCCGCCCCCCGTATCACTATACAGGGGTGCCTGCACCCCTCTTGTATAGCGATTCCTGCATGTGGCCCTAAAGTTAGAATACAGAACACATGTAAGCTCATACTTACATGTTATCGGCAGTGTAGTGTGTAATCCCTGGGCGGGGCTGTTTGCTGCAGCCTCCGCCCCCTCATTCCTTATGGCCGCCCCCTCTGTGCCTCATCCAGTGATGTGAGGGCGGCCACGTCATGAAAGGGGCGGGGCTAACCGCGGCACATATTTAGCCCCGCCCCTTTCATGACGTGGCCGCCCTCACATCACTGGATGAGGCACAGAGGGGGCGGCCATAAGGAATGAGGGGGCGGAGGCTGCAGCAAACAGCCCCGCCCAGGGATTTCACACTACACTGCCGACGATGACATGTAAGTATGAGCTTACATGTGTTCTGTATTCTAACTGTAGGGCCACATGCAGGAATCGCTATACAAGAAGGGTGCAGGCACCCCTGTATAGTGATACGGGGGGGCGGGAGGTTTGGAGACATGCACGGGGCTCATCCGAGCCCCGAGCCATAGGAAATTGTAGTAGAAGCCCACCGGAGTGGGCGGCTGGTCTGTAGGGGGGTCTTAGCCCCCCCTACAGACCTCAAACAGTACTTTACTTACTAAATTTAACTCTTGAATAGGCAGAGGACAGTTTGCTGATCCCGGCAATAGCCGGGATCCGCAAACTATGCAGTTACCGGATGGCTCAGGATTACACATCCTGAGCCATCCGGTAACCGCAGTGCGGTATACTGCACACATTTTTGACAAAAAATGTGTGTGACCGGAATTGCATTCACCGCATCCGGATCCGGATGCGGTGAATGCAATTTAGCTTAGCAATGTGACCCTACCCTTAGACACTAGAAAATTAATACAAACATGCCCCAGTCATGGCAAAGTTAAGAATTCTGAAGCTGGAGTTAAATATACAGCATCAGTGTAATTGAAATGAATGCGGAACACCCTTTTAAAGGGAACCTGTCAGGTGGTTTATGCCTCCCCCAGCTATCACTATCTCTCCCTGCAGCTTCATAGCACTATTCTAATCATCCCTGTCTGAGCTCATAGTGTAATGTGAAAGGTGAAAAAAAGCATTTATACACTTACATTTCAGTCCACACCTTGGAGGAGGGAGACTGTCTGGCAGGATAATAGTTAACTCACTATTAACTTGCATGGCTAAAAGACCTGTGTGATGTAATGATCATGTGCCCATAATGGGTGGAGCTAAACGAGCAAACTCATATTATGTTATAGGGACTTAGCTCCACCTATTGTATTCACATGGTTATGACATCACATCAGGTCTCCCAACATGTTCTAACATAAGACTGAAATACTAACTACTAACCTGCCAAACAGTCTCTGTCCTCCAAGCTGGGGACTGACTGGCTCATTACATAAGTAAATGTAAGTGTATAAATGCTTTTCTTTCACCTTTCACATTACACTATGAGCTCAGACAGGGATGATTAGACTGCTATTATAAAGCTGCAGCTACAGACACTGATAGCTGGGGAGGCATAAACTAGCTGACAGGTTCCCTTTAAGTGCACAAGAGATCATGTGCTAAGCCAAAAGAGTGAACCATTGAGAATTGTTTGTGACAATATAAAAAACATAGAAAAAATCCAGTACCTTTAATAAATAGTTTAAATTCTGTTTATTCAAAAAGCCTTAAAAAATCTGTAATCACACGATTAAAAACAGTAGGGTTATATGGTTATAACACCTTATGCATTTTGGGTTTTGTGGAGCCCTTACTCATAGGTGGACATGCAGTATACAAAAGGACATACAGTTGTGGCCAAAAGTATTGACACCCCTGCAATTCTGTCAGATAATACTCAGTTTCTTCCTGAAAATGTTTGCAGTCACAAATTCTTTGGTATTATTATCTTCATTTAATTTGTCTTCAATGAAAAAAAACACAAAAGAGAATGAAGCATAAAGCAAAACATTGATCATTTCACACAAAACTCCAAAAATGGGCCAGACAAAAGTATTGGCACCCTCAGCCTAATACTTGGTTGCACAACCTTTAGCCAAAATAACTGCGATCAACCGCTTCCGGTAACCATCAATGAGTTTCTGACAATGCTCTGCTGGAATTTTAGACCATTCTCTTTTGGCAAACTGCTCCAGGTCCCTGATATTTGAAGGGTGCATTCTCCAAACTGCCATTTTTAGATCTCTCCACAGGTGTTCTATGAGATTCAGGTCTGAACTCATTGCTGGCCACCTTAGAAGTCTCCAGTGCTTTCTCTCAAACCATTTTCTAGTGCTTTTTGAAGTGTGTTTTGGGTCATTGTCCTGCTGGAAGACCCATGACCTCTGAGGGAGACCCAGCTTTCTCACACTGGGCCCTACATTATGCTGCAAAATTTGTTGGTAGTCTTCAGACTTCATAATGCCATGCACACGGTCAAGCAGTCCAGTGCCAGAGGCAGCAAAGCAACCCAAAAATGTCAGGGAACCTCCGCCATGTTTGACTGTAGGGACGGTGTTCTTTTCTTTAAATGCCTCTTTTTTTCTCCTGTAAACTCTATGTTGATGCCTTTGCCCAAAAAGCTCTACTTTTGTCTCATCTGACCAGAAAACATTCTTCCAAAACGTTGTAGGCTTTCTCAGGTAAGTTTTGGCAAACTTCAGCCTGGCTTTTTATATCCTTTGACTCTTTAATTCCCTAAGGACTCCGTCTACCAGTACTTTTCTGGTAATCATTCCGTTTTTTCAATACTCTGTTCTTCCCCCTCTTTTTCCCCCCCCCCCTTTTTACCTCGACTCATACACTCCTCATGTCCCCTTAGTACGGATTGTTTCACCTTAGTCACATAACATCATACATGATGACTCAGGTTTTCTCACTGCACTCGTATTGAATCACTTAGGTATAGTCTACACGGACACCAAGTGTTATTTCCCCCTTTTTTGTCACCACTCAGCGATTACACGAGGTGATTTCACCAATACTATTTAATGAATTTATGTTACTTATTTCTGTATTAATTTCATGTACCATTTTTGTACTAGTACCCTGAAGAAGGCCGATGGCCGAAACGTTGGTGTATGTACTGTGTGACATTAATAAAATAACACCACTAGAAACACACGTGGACAATACATTTTTCTTTACTGGTGTGCCCAGATTACACTTCTGGACTTGATATATTTTTTCTGGAGCACCCGACGTAATACGTGAGCCTTCCATATTCTTGTTGTTGAGGTCTTCCTGGGCATCCTACCATACAGTCCCTTTTCATTCAGATGCCGACGGATAGTACAGGTTGACACTGTTGTACCCTCGGACTGCAGGGCAGCTTGAACTTGTTTGGATGTAAGTCGAGGTTCTTTATCCACCATCCACACAATCTTGCGTTGAAATCTCTCGTCAATTTTTCTTTTCCGTCCACATCTAGGGAGGTTAGCCACAGTGCCGTGGTCTTTACACTTCTTGATGGCATGGCGCACGGTAGACACAGGAACATTCAGGTCTTTAGAGATGGACTTGTAGTCTTGAGATTGCTCATGCTTCCTCACAATTTGGCTTCTCAAGTCCTCAGACAGTTCTTTGGTCTTCTTTCTTTTCTCCATGCTCAATGTGGTACACACAAGGACACAGGACAGAGGTTGAGTCAACTTTAATCTATGCCAACTGGCTGCAAGTGTGATTTAGTTATTGCCAACACCTGTTAGGTGCCACAGGTAAGTTACAGGTGCTGTTAATTACACAAATTAGAGAAGCATCACATGATTTTCTAACAGTTCCAATACTTTTGTCCACCCCCATTTTTATATTTGGTGTGGAATTATATCTAATTTGGCTTTAGGACAATTGTTTTTGTGTTTTTTCATTGAAGACAAATTAAATGAAGATAATAATACCAAAAAATTTGTGATTGCAATCATTTTCAGGAAGAAACTGAGTATCATCTGACAGATATACTTTTGGCCACAACTGTATCTTATATATAAAACCAGAAGGCCACTTCCGGCCAATCCAGCCAACTTCCGTGATGGCCTCCGACCTGTGTAAAAGACCGTAACCGGAAGTACCAGACCCACGAGCGGTGAGCGCTAGGCGCTCACCGCGAGCCGCTGTCAAAACGGCACAGAGGCTCGCGGTGGGCGCTAAAGCGCCACCACTCGCCGCTATCCCGCCACCGGCCCCGCACTGAGCCCCGTGTGCGCCCATCCACATCCGGGAACCGCCCCGGCCCGGCCCTCACTCCAGTGTGCGGCCTCCCCCGGCACCGCCCACAGCCCTGCAGCTCACCGCCCACTCTCCTCCATCAGGGACTGCCATCCCGCCACCGGCCCCGCACACTGCCCGGTGTGAGACCACCCACATCCGAGAACCGGCCCGGCCCACACTCCGGTGTGCGGCCTCCGCCGGCACCGCTCCCAGTCCTGCCGCTCACCGCACACACCCGCTGACTCTCCTCCATCAGGGAGCTGGCCCCTCCGGAACCGCCACCACCACTGCCGCTGACCGCCGACAGCCCAGTGAGTGTTCTGCCCCCCAGCCTCTGCTCTCCTCTGCCCCCCAGTCTCTGCTCTGCTCTGCCCCCCAGCCTCCGCTCTGCTCTGCCCCCCAGCCTCCCCTCTGCTCTGACCCCAGCCTCCCCTCTGCTCTGCCCCCCAGCCTCCCCTCTGCTCTGCCCCCCAGCCTCCGCTCTCCTCTGCCCCCCAGCCTCCGCTCTCCTCTGCCCCCCAGCCTCCGCTCTCCTCTGCCCCCCAGCCTCTGCTCTCCTCTGCCCCCCAGCCTCTGCTCTCCTCTGCCCCCCAGCCTCTGCCCTCCAGCCTCCGCTCTCCTCTGCCCTCCAGCCTCCGCTATCCTCTGCCCTCCAGCCTCTGCTCTCCAGCCTCCGCCCTCCTCTGCCTCTGCTCTCCCCTGCCTCCGCTCTCCCCTGCCCCCCAGCCTCTGCTCTCCTCTGCCCTCCAGCCTCCGCTCTCCTCTGCCCCCCAGCCTCTGCTCTCCTCTGCCCCCCAGCCTCTGCTCTCCAGCCTCCACTCTCCTCTGCCCTCCAGCCTCTGCTCTCCAGCCTCCGCCCTCCTCTGCCTCCACTCTCCCCTGCCTCCGCTCTCCCCTGCCCCCAGCCTCCGCTCTCCTCTGCCCCCCAGCCTCCGCTCTCCTCTGCCCCCCAGCCTCTGCCATCCTCTGCCCCCCAGCCTCTGCCCTCCAGCCTCCGCTCTCCTCTGCCCTCCAGCCTCCGCTCTCCTCTGCCTCTCCAGCCTCCACTTTCCTCTGCCCTCCAGCCTCCGCTCTCCTCTGCCCTCAGCCTCCGCTCTCCTCTGCCCCCCAGCCTCCGCTCTCCTCTGCCCTCGAGCCTCTGCTCTCCAGCCTCCACCCTCCTCTGCCTCCGCCCTCCTCTGCCTCCGCTCTCCCCTGCCTCCGCTCTCCCCTGACCCCTGCCTCCACTCTCCTCTGCCCCCTGCCTCCGCTCTCCTCTGCCCCCCAGCCTCCGCTCTCCCCTGCCCTCCAGCCTCTGCTCTCCAGCTTCCGCCCTCCTCTGCCTCCACTCTCCTCTGCCTCCGCTCTCCTCTGCCTCCGCTCTCCCCTGCCTACGCTCTCCCCTGCCTCCGCTCTCCCCTGCCTCCGCTCTCCCCTGCCCTCCAGCCTCCCCTCCACTCTCCCCTGATCCCCTGGGCCACTGAGCGACCGCGCAGTGCTGGCCACTGAGCCACCGCGCAGTGCTAACCACTGAGCCACCGCGCAGTGCTAACCACTGAGCCACCGCGCAGTGCTAACCACTGAGCCGCTGTATACTGTGCTACCCACAGAGCCGCTGTATACTGTGCTACCCACAGAGCCGCTGTATACTGTGCTACCCACAGAGCCGCCTGTATACACACAATTCATTTCACCGCACTCCTGTAACTATTAGTAAATAAACTATATATGGATTCTAGACTACCCGATTCTTTAGAATCGGGCTGCCATCTAGTATATATATATATATATATATATATATATATAAAAAGACTAAGAGCAGCACTTTATCCCTTATAAGGGTGGTGCAAATCAGTCCAGGGCTATGTTCCTTCACCCCCCTATACAGACCAGTAAACGACAGCAGCACTCCAATAAAGATGTAATATGCCTTTAATGGCCTTCAGGCATCCTGTGGTGGACGTTTCGGTCCTCAGACCTTCTTCCAGCAAACACCTCTTACAAATGCTGGGCTTTTTATTCATCTCATTTACATGTCTTTACAATAAACCAATTACATTTACAATCATAATAATATCCATCCTTATCTATCTACACACACTCCAAGTGTTCTTATATCAGAAACATCCCTATATTACAGTTTTTTCCTATATATACATTAAAAAATCTTTTATACATATTTCCCAAAACGTTATATGTCCTCTATTGGCACTTAATTAGCACACCTGTCGCTCTGTTTATAATGCTTATCAGTTACTGTATGCACGTGCACTCACCGCATGTATCTGTTGTTCTCAGCGTTGCGGAAGTTGCACCGCGCATGCGCCAAGTCACCTCCGACGTCACCGTTACCCGGGATACCGGAAGTCTGGCCGCGGCCATCTTAGTACTCTCGCGCATGCGCACTGGCGATTCTCTTTCCATTACACCCAGTGCGCAGCTCTAAATTGATTCCCCCATGATGTTGCTTCCTGTCAGCGTTATTATCTTTTGACCCATATATTATTGATAAATTACTTATCTCATCCATCCTCCAAGGATGTGAATGGGCTTTTCTTATGATGTTGTGCTTAATTATTAATATAATGTGCGTTTTTCTGTGATATCATGTTAATGTAAATATAAATATAAAGTGCTCTAGTGCTTATGGTATTTCATTAAAATCAGGCATACTTATAATATAGAGGACCAATCCACATATATTTCCTCCGAATTTCTTAATGATTATGTATTTTCTCTTCTCCCATTACAAATAACAAGGTGCATTGCTATATCCTATAGTATTCCACATTCCTTTTTGTCTATGGGAGCCACTTAGATATATATGTGGAAATAACTTCCCACTTTCTTCTTTTATCTTTGTATGCCATGAAGGCTTCCCTTCACAAAAGAGCCTCCAAATTTTTGATTATAGTGTTTAAATTTTTTTTTTTTAAAATGCCTTTTTAGGGGAAACTATAGAATTTAACAATCACAGGTTAGGGACCAAACAGAGCCTTTGTAGAGGAATCTGAAGGACTTGAGAATCTCAGGTTAGAGGCCAAACAGTGTTTTTAGGGAAAACTGAAGGACTTTGTAATCCCTTCCTGACTGCAAAAAATGCGGCTTTGCCAGCACACATTCAGGAATCAAACTTGTTCACAACATAAAACTCCTATGTCCGGATGGACACTCTTGTCCTCCTATACTTTCTAAAAAGCGAATGAGCATCTAACTATATAGTTGTGTAACACAGACGGAGCAGCATGGCGCGGCAGCAGTGTCCCTAGCAGTAACACTCTCAAAATATTGATAACGGCAAATGGCTGCTTCTTATATCCCAAGGGACATTTGGCAGCCAATGAAAGAAACCAGCTAATGACACAATCCCTTGTGTCTTTAACTTGTGGATGTTTTATGCGCCCTGATGTGCTCCCAGCCCGCAACATCCATGCAGAAAGTGCGGGGAAAAAAATGGAAACCAATGCTCTTCTGACCTCTCACCACCCCTCCCCTCATCAAAGACATCCCGCCAACTATCCTACACTGTCAGAAGATAGGAAGAATAGCAATGTTTGGGAAAGGTTCACTCATTGCTAAATGTGACCAAAGAATAACACCATTGCAGCTCATTCTTATAATTAAAAATGGTGATCTTTTTCAGAAAAATAGTCTCATGTCAGAGCAACATAGTGTATAATAAGACATTATTTTATTAATGCTATATCCATTTATTATAAGGATATGTTTCAAAAGGGATGAAATAGAAAAGCAATCACTAAGGTAGCCATGTAATATCAATCAATAGCCAAGTGAATCAGTTCACTGACGTCTGGCATAATCCAAGCAAATCAATGTTTTACAATTAATTGAGCCAATCATTTTATACTATTATCAGAAAACTAAAATACTTATTTGTATTAAAAAGAAAGTTTGAACTTTTATTACACAGCATATCGTCATCTAATGTAGAAATATGTTTTATCCATGATGAAACAAAAAAGATGTTATTGATACCTGCCCCTTCTTGTTTTACTCTGTTTAACTAGGGCAATCATAAGTTCAACAACTCAATATTCTACGCAATACTCCTTATGGTAGGATGTAAACCCAAATCAATTCATGAAACAACAAAAGATATATTCAGACAAATGTATTTTTGGTCTGTGTCAAGCCTAATTGGAAAATAGATAGTACACGAACCTAGCATGCTAATAAATGACTGGGAAAAGATCATAACATTTAAGATATGTTGCAGTAAGGAGGCCCTGTCTTCTACAAACATTCAAATATAACTGCCTGTTTAGTCAAAAAAATACTAATACTTTGCCTTTTTTGACACATACATTGCATGGAATTTCTTGGTTAGACAAACTATATTTTTTATGTATCTCTGTCTATTTTGTTATTTTTAAAGGCTTGTCTTGGAAGACATATTTCTAGATTGATTTGACTACATAAATATTGGTATAGCACTCTTAAAGGGAGTCTCCACATAATGATTATTATTCAAGCCTATTGGAGTACCGCAACAGCTGCAGACTCATGCTGGAGGGACTGTGCAAACAGCAGATGGCCCTGTGTAAATTAGTTTGCAAATACAAAACTATGTTATTTGTGGTTTATTTTGTGCAATCTCTTTCATATTATCTTTCATGTTGGGATAATGTAGATAATGCTAGCTACATGTCCCAAGTAAAAAGGCTCATTCTGCTAAAGTGTCTCACTTCTGAATAGCTCATGAAATCTGAAACCTGCAACAAAACCAAGCAGAGGCACTTTATGCACCATTGGGGCCCCATAAATTCAGTGCACCTTTCAACCTTCTTGCTTTAATCTCTACATTTATGTTCTTTAAATTACATTTTAAGCATTATAAATGGATTACAATAAGGGTAATCTGGGATATAGGGCTACGTGGGGGCTTATGCTGTATGTAGCAAGCTATGTGAGGGTTCATGCTATATATAGGGAGCTATGTGAGGACTCATACTATATAAAGTGTCCATGTGGTGGCTCATGCTGTATATATGGGTTATGTGGGGACTCATGCTATGTAATGTAAGCTATGTGTGGGCTCATACTGTATATAGGAATTCATGTAGGGGCTTATGCTTTGTATAGGAGGCTATGTCAGGGCTCATATTGTATATATGAGCTATATGAGGGCTCACGATGTATATATGGGCTATGTGCAATATCATTCAATACATAGGGGGCTATATGAGGGCTCATACTTTCTTTACTCCAATGACAGGACTAATTTCCATCTCCTCTTCTCTTCATACAGGTAC
This sequence comes from Allobates femoralis, assembly GCA_033576535.1. Classification (NCBI taxonomy): domain Eukaryota; kingdom Metazoa; phylum Chordata; class Amphibia; order Anura; family Aromobatidae; genus Allobates; species Allobates femoralis. Next base: position 297,787,734 of record JARQOC010000001.1, read on the forward strand.
ATACCTCTGCTTGCTGTAATACTTTCTACTGAAGTCATCCTGATTCAAAAACTCTCATGGTACATACCTCTACTTCCTGTAATGCTTTCTACTGAAAAGTCATCCTGATTCAAACACTTTCATGGTACATAGTGTTGTGAGTATTTTAAACAGCTCTCTACAACATCAGTTCTTGTCCCATGAGGGATGACAGGAAGACATTGTCTAAAGTCGCCTCCAAAAACAATGACTTTACCTCCAAAGGGTGTTTTTTCTTTGTGAGCTAAATTTGTTGTCATGACATCACGTAAAACTCTATCAATGACATGGAGTGCATATTTCGATAGCATTGTGCACTCATCAATAATAAAAAGTTTAGTGCAGTGCAAATCTTTTGCTGCATCAGTATCATTCTTAATCCTGGAAACAGATGTTTCATTCACAGGAATTGGTATCCCATAAAGAGAATGAATGGTTCGTCCACCTTGTAGCAAGTTGGCGGCAATTCCAGTAGTGGCAGCAGGTGACACAATGTCTCCTTGTCCTCTTAGCTGATGTAAGAGTAGGTGATACAGGTAGGTTTTTCCGCTGCCACCAGGACCATCAAGGAAAAAACACTTTGGTGTAGAATTAGTGTCTTCTAAAGCTTGAGTGATAGCATCCAAAGCAAAAAGTTGTTCCTCATTTAGAGTAGCTTTCATTTCAGCAGCTGTTGCTAACTCATAATCTTTATCATACTGTGGGAGGAAGTGTTGTTTTTTGACTGGACGTGGTAAATTAAAATCAGTATAAGTTTTGCCATGAGCTTTAAGAACATGTTGGACATCTGTCATAGTATAGCCTTCACAATTGACACACTCCAGAGTGTCAGAGTGGTATCCATGGCAGTAGTCTTCTACAAAGTGTTGTTTAAATTCATTCCATAAGTCCCGAGGTTTAGCTGAAGGACCAAAAATACAAATGTAGGCAAATATGTCACGTAACTGTGCTGGCATGTTGAGAATACTGGCATCAAGTAATGTATTTCTCCACAGACTATCATCAAATAGTAAGCCAAGGGCAAATGCCGCGTCTTTGAAGCTTTGATGTGTGACTCCGTGTACAGTTTTTATGCTGTCAAAACTGGTTGGACCTTTGACATGTAACAATAACAATCTTAAATAGTAGCGTTCTTGGTCTTTCACACTGACAGTATACATTCGTCCAATCACAGAAGCACCTGCTCGCTTTCTTACTTCCCAAGAACCTTCTTTCCAAATATAGTTTTCTGGTATTTCACGGTATAAATACTGATGAGCATGCTGGTCGTTTTGATTAAGCTCAAAGTAGGCCATGAGTGTAGATTTTCGATGGAGCTTTTGTTTGATATTTCCAATAGAGTCATCCTCATGAAAATAGAGTGGCTGAGAATGTGGTAGATGTACAGCAAGGCGAATAATGCTATGAGATTGTTTATGCATGGGATATGCGAATATTCGCCAAGCTGCTTCCGGTGCTCTGACATATCTTGAGTCCATGAATTGTTGTGTTTCATCATGTTGGATGTTAGTTTGGGAGATTTCAAGACTGGCTTTATCATGTCCTTTGTAGACATATTTAAATAAATATTTGACAGCCTGAATGGAACCACAAACTTCGACATTAATATGGCACTTGTATTTTAATAGCAGGAATGGATTATATGGAACCACCCACAAATTGTTAATCATGTGAGAATGGTGTTGAAAAGATGGGCCAAATTGTCTGCGATAAGTAGGATAGGCATCCTTAGCTATGATGGTTTTTGCTTGTAAATCTTTAGGGAAACCTTTGGTACACTTCCCCAGATCCATGCAGGGAGAATTTGGGTTGTGTTCTCCACACGGACCATGAATCATATGTTGGAGAACAATTGTATGAAGCTGAGGGTAGTGGGTAGGATTAGGAATTCAGCCCACACTGTATTGTCCACGTCGTCCTCAGTCCTTAATTTGGATTTGCTATCCAGAATGATTAAAATGTGAGCATGTGGTAGGCCACGTTTTTGAAATTCAATGACATGAACCATAACGCACACTTTTCCAAACAATCCCTTGTTAATAACTCTTAAAAGAGCATCCAGCTTAATTTTGAAAACACGTGCAACTAAATCTGGTCTGTGTTCCACACGCTGCCAAGGTTGTAAACTAGCAGTTATTTCAGTCCATTTTGGATTACAGGTCGTGGTTATAAAGAGATCAGGGCGACCATATTTTGTGACAATTGACATGGCATCTTGGTACTGCTGCTGCATGTTTCTGGGACTACCTTCAAATGAGGATGGTAAAATCACAGTTTTTCCAATGGGGATTCCTTTCTCAATAGATTTTTTAAGTAGATGTTCTTGTAGAACGCAATAATCCTCCACTTTGAGATCCTTTTGGTGTTTGCGGATGTAATCGAGTCAATTGGCTTCAATTTTTACATAAGCATCGACGAAATATTGCTGAGTGAGTTTTCCACCATTGAGGAGTGGATTGAAGTCATTTCTGACAGACAGCACATAGCAGTAATATTGTAGTTGTGTAATCCTACGTGGATTTTGCCCTTGGTGCTTAAGTCCATCATGCCATCCTTGGTCTCCATGAGGGAAAAATAAAGGATATAATAAGGCATCTAAATTGCTATGGAGGATGCTTACTTGTTGCGTTTTGGGAGCTAAAGGGTTGTTAGGGTCAGGTTTGAGATTAATTAATATGTCGCAATTAAATGGTGGGGGGGGGGGTAGTTTTTTGCGGCGATCACGTGCTGCGGCAGCTTGTTGTTGTAAACGTATGGCTTTGTGCTCAGGAGCCTCATTGGCGATACGTGTATTAAAAGCAGCCTTAACGGTGTCCAGGCGATGGCGTGTTTGTTGTTCAGTTTCGTTAGCACGCTGTTGTCATTTACGCGCTGCAGTGGCGGCTTTTTTGTCCTTGTCATTCTGATTGGTATTATTGGAGCTCATGTTGGCGTGTCCAAATTACCGTACGTGTACGGGTTACTGACAGGAGGGTAATAAGAGTCAGCAGGTATTAGGAGTAACCAAGAGAGTAATAAGGCATAGTTATTTTGTAGAAAGATAGAGCAAGTAATAGGCAGTATATTGTATTAATACATAGGATTAGTCCTTTAATGTCAATGCAGTGGCTAATAGTAGCCAGGAAGTAATATTGGCAATAAAGGGGTTAATCTTAGTTGGTGGTAATAGTACAGAATAGGTGAATAGCAGGCACTAAGTTTTAGAAAAAAATTAGTACAGTTAATGGAGTGTCTGTATATAGCACCTTAAAGAAGGTGAAATAGTCAATATCCCAGAAAGGGTTAATATGAAGTAGTGAAATATAGCAGGTCAAAGTTGTAATTTCACAGTCCCTGAATAGGAAATTAAATAAATAATAGAGGTCTTAGCTCTTTTTTGAAGAGGTTCAGCGGGAGCTCGAAACACGACGTGCGTCCAAGAGGCACTGCGCAGTAGAATGAAGCTGTGAGGTGAAATTTCAAATTTCGCGCTGTAAAATGGCGGCCGCAAAATTTTGAAATTTCGCGCTCTAAAATGGCGGCCACGAAGTCTCGCGAGATTTCGGACCCGTCATGTATAGGCGCGTGTAAAAAGGGGGGCAAGAGTACGGTGGCTAGCGGCTGGGCAGAGGCCAGCCGTGGCTACCTCTGCCACGGAGATCCGCAGCAATGCCGCTGGGAGATGACCGGCATTTGCCGGTTGTCTACCGGCATGCGATCCGCTGTCCGGAGCTCCAGGACCGTAGGGGCCCTTGGAGTTTAAAAATTTGCGGCTTTCCACGAGGCTCCATTCTGATTGGTCGCTCGCGGCGGCGCCGACCAATCAGAAGAGCGGCGCGCTGTATGGCGCCATACTTCAAATACACTGTACTCAGTGTATTTCAAATATGGAGGCATTGAGCGCGCCGCTCTTCTGATTGGTCGCCGCGTTCAGCGCGCCGACCAATCAGAACAGCGGCGTGCTGTATGGCGTCATACTTGAAATACACTGACTACAGTGTATTTCAAATATGGCGGCATAGCTCGCGCCGCTATTCTGATTGGTCGCGGCGTTCAGGGCGCCGACCAATCAGAATAGTGGCGCGCTGTATGGCGCCATACTTCAAATACACTGTACTTAGTGTATTTCAAATATGGTGGCATAGCGCGCGCCGCTATTCTGATTGGTCGGCGCGCTGAACGCGGCGACCAATCAGAATAGCGGCGCGCTCAATGCTGCCATATTTGAAATACACTGTAGTCAGTTTATTTGAAGTATGGTGCCATACAGGGCACCGCTATTCTGATTGATTGGCGCGCTGAACGTGGCGACCAATCAGAATAGCGGGGCACGGAGCTGGCGCGAGGTAGCCTGGAGCCGAGGTCGGCTCCAGGCTACCTCGTGCCGGCGGAGCAGCCGCGAGGTAGCCAGGAGGTGACTTCGGCTCCAGGCTACCTCGCGCCGACGGAGCGAGTCGGGGATCTCCATGCTGGGCTTATCCCCGGCTCAGCTCCGGGGAGCCGCCAGCCAGCCGGGATTTGCCCGGTACTGCCGCCACCATTCTGATTGGATTGCAAGCGACCAATCAGATTGAACCCACGGCACAGCGCCATGTTTTCAAATGTACGAACTTAAAAAAAAAATTTGAAAGATGGCGCCGTGTGTCGCGGCGCTCTTTTCATTTGTCGGCGCCAGGCGCGAGCGACCAATGAGAAGAGTGGGGCGGGGCACGGCGCCATATTTGAAATCCAGGGGGAACTTTGGATTTCAAATATGGTGCCGTGCCCCGCCCCACTCTTCTCATTGGTTGCTCGCGCCTGGCGCCGACCAATGAAAAGAGCGCTGCGAAACACGGCGCCATAGTTGATTTTTTTTTTATTGATTTTTTTTTTATTGTGATTGGTCGGCGCGCTGAACGCGGCGACCAATCAGAATAGCGGCGCGCTCAATGCCGCCATATTTGAAATACACTGTAGGCAGTGTATTTTAAGTATGGCGCCATACAGGGCGCCGCTATTCTGATTGGTCGGTGCGTTCAGCCGACGACCAATAAGAATAGCGGCGCGTGCTATGCCGCCATATTTGAAATACACTGACTACAGTGTATTTGAAGTATGGCACCATTCAGTGCGCCGCTATTCTGATTGCTTGGCGCGCTGAACGCTCCAACCAATCAGAATAGCAGCGCGCTGTATAGTGCCATACTTCAAATACACTGACTACAGTGTATTTCAAATATGGTGGCATAGCGCGCGCCGCTATTCTGATTGGTCACGGCGCGCTGTATGGCGCCATACTTCAAATACACTGTGCTCAGTGTATTTCAAATTTGGCGGCATAGCGCGCGCCGCTATTCTGATTGGTAGCGGCGCGCTGTATGGCGCCATACTTCAAATACACTGTAGTCAGTGTATTTCAAATATGGCGACATAGCGTGCGCCGCTATTCTGATTGGTCGGCGCGCTGAACGCGGCGACCAATCAGAATAGCAGCGCGCGCAATGCCGCCATATTTGAAATACACTGTAGTCAGTGTATTTGAAGTATGGCGGCATAGCGCGCGCCGCTATTCTGATTGGTCATAACACAGATGAGTCCTGCACACAGAGAACAGGTCTGTAGGAACCTGTTCACACCGCCAGCATAATTGGAAACAAAAAGCTATTGCGACAAAAAACAACAGTACACTGCAGTAAGAATATTAAAATGCAAGTGCAGTATAAAAATGGTATAACAAATACAGGGTACTTAGTTAATCTGGTCATACTGGCTCCTGCTTACTGGTAAGTATTCACACCAGTCAGGTTTTTAATACAACAGTTAGGACCGCGTCTGAGATGGGTACACTTTGAAGATAGTGACGTGGCTTAAAATAACTTTTTCTGCGCAAAAAAACGGATTAAATAAGTACCCTGTATTTGTTATACCATTTTTATACTGCACTTGCATTTTAATATTTTTACTGCAGTGTACTGTTGTTTTTTGTCGCAATAGCTTTTTGTTTCCAATTATGCTGGCGGTGTGAACAGGTTCCTACAGACCTGTTCTCTGTGTGCAGGACTCATCTGTGTTATAATTAATTGCCTCTTGCCATGCAAGAGATGGAGTTCCCGCACCTCTCTGGGCCCTGCACACATATAGCCCCGTCGCCTTCATTCCAGCGTTCAGGGCACCGACCAATCAGAATAGCGGTGTGCTGTATGGCGCCATACTTCAAATACACCTTACTCAGTGTATATTTCAAATATGGCGGCATAGCGCGCGCCGCTATTCTGATTGGTCGGCGCGCTAAACGCGGCGACCAATCAGAATAGCGGCGCGCTCAATGCCGCCATATGTGAAATACACTGTAGTCAGTGTATTTGAAGTATGGCGCCATACAGCGCGCCGCTATTTTGATTGGTCGGCGCGCTGAATGTGGCGACCAATCAGAATAGCGGGGCATGGAGCGGGCGCGAGGTAGCCGGGAGCCGAGGTCGGCTCCAGGCTACCTCTCGCCGGTGGAGCGAGCCGAGGATCTCCGTACCGGGCATATCCGCAGCTCAGCTGCGGGGAGCAGCGAGCCAGCCGGGATTTGCCCGGTACCGCCGCCGCCATTCTGATTGGTCGCTCGATTGGTCGCTCGCTTGCCGGAGGTAGTCGCGGCTGAGCTCCGGTCAGCGGCTCGCCAGCCGGGAGACGAATGGCTAACGCCAGTCGTCTCCCGGCTGGCTCGCCACGGTCATCCCGCTTAGGGCGGCCATCTTGGTCCACCCTGAGCGGGTGTACCTTGGGACAAAGTTACAGAAGTGTGTGCAAAGTGACGGAACTGACGTCACAAATCGCTTGTGGTTTTATATATTAGATTGTAAATGTTATCTAATGGTGGAATGCGCAACACTTTGTATCAAGACTCTGGCAAAATGTTAGATCTGTACGGTTGACTTTGATCAACTAATTACCCCCTGCAGTGTTGAGCAGCTGTTAATTAACCAATTCATCTGACTTCCCACAATCCTCCTTACCTAATGCTATAGTCAACCCTATGAATTCAGAGTTATCATTAGGGGGAGCATGTTTATTGGGGCAGCACGTGTCATCTTAAGCAAAATATTTATGCTAAGTGTCATTGCAGGTACCCCAACGGCAGCTAGTCAGGGCAAGAGTCAGGTAACCCACACTCTTTCAACTCTATTTTTTAAGTATGTGCTTCATTTCAATGTCTGCTTTACCCCGTGCTTTTGTCATCCACTTTCATCGCTCCAACCCACCTCCATCACCACTCATCCATATCAACCCCTCTCTCCTTCCCTCCCCCATGTACAACTCCAATGTCCTCTTCACCTTGTTGAAGAATCTTAGTCCATCATTACCCAGATTATTGCATTAGAAGTCATGTCAAAAATGAAAAAACTATTTGCTTTTTCTCTTTTTACTGCTGCTTCTGTCAAGTGATATCTCTCCTAATCCTGGTCTGCCCTCTGCCAACTTTAACACCTCCTCAACATCACATAGAAACCCTACTTACCTTATAAATATTACTTGTACACCTTCATCTCCCTCTTTTCATTGCACTCTCTGGAATCCATGTTCTGTATGTAACAAGCTTCTCTACATTCACAAATACTTTTTTACTAAACCTCTTAATCCGCTGGCCCTCACTGAAACCTGCATCCAGGATTCCAACATGGTTTTCCCTGCTGCTATTTCTCATGGTGGCTTACATTTTTTTCCATTCCCTGAGACCTGGGAACAGAAATGTTGGTGGTGTTGGCTTACACCTTTCCCTACAATGCACTTTCCAGTCATCCTCCTAGCTCCATCACTCTCATTCCCTTTTTTTGAGGTCTACACAATTAGGCTTTTCCACCTCCACCCAGAGTAAAGGTGGTATACCGCCACCAGATTCACCCACCCAGTTCCTGGACCACTTTTCTGCGTGGCTGTTGCACTTCATGTTCTCAGAATTGCAAACTTTTATTCTGGGAGACTTCAACATCACTATAAACAGCCCCACCTCCCAATCTGCATCCTAGCTCCTATCTCTAACCATTTCTGCGTTCAACCTCTGAGACACACGGAGATGGTAACCCCCTCAACCTGGTCTTTATATTCAGCTCTGTTCAATCTCTTTCTTACATAACTCACCTCTTCCGCTCACTGACCACAGCTTGCATTCTCTACATCAAGCCTACAAATCCTTGCCCACCCCAGCCCATTCCTTCCTATTACAAATTTAGACATCTACAGGCCATTAACTCTCATGCACTTACAGACTCTGCTCTCATCACTTTCCCCAATCTCCTACTTCTCCCATCCTGATCTGGCTGCTAATCACTAAAATGACGCTCTCAGAAGCAGCCCTGGATAAAGTAGCATCTACCACCCTCAGAACCTCCAAACACAGAGTAAAACAGCCCTGGATCTCATCGCAAACCCAATTTCTCCATTGATACTCTAGGTGCCTAATGAGGAAAACTCCCACACCAGAAAACTTTATCAACTATAAATTTTTGTTAAGAACCTACAACTTTGCACTTCGCCAAACAAACTTACTTCACCGTCCTGATCTCCTCACTATCCAACAATTCAAGAAAACTCTTTGATACCTTTCACTCTCTCCTGAGTCCTAAAGTGCAAACCCATATCAATGACCTCTATGCTGCTGATCTGGCTTCTTACTTTACAGACAAAAGCCCTCCTGTTAGGGTTTTCCAGAAAAATGCTTGAGTTTGCAATTGGACTTCCATTATACTCATTACTCTAGTCGAGCACATCTGAGCAATTGACCTGCTCAATTAGAGTATCAATTGTTAGGAATGGTTTTTCGGTTATTCCAACCAGAAGTGGATGGGGTCCTGTGCCACTCTACTCCGGTCTAAAGTGCCCCCATATTCTTGCTGGCCCCAAAGGAGTACAATGTCAGCTCCCTCCAGCTTACCAGGAAGGGGTCTGTTCACCCTGGGAATGAAGCTTCCACTCATACAAGTAATCTTTCCCAATCTGAGAGAGCTATACATAGTGCAACGGCAGGGTGTGTGGGTGCAGGGGATGACGTGTCTCCTATGGGTTTTACTGTCCGGAAAACATAGGTCACATTGTTCCCTGGTTGTCGGAAATGCAGGACGCTGCGGTGTCTGGTACTAGGCAGTCATAGGATTTTGTTAGTTCTGCAGTTTAGCCAGAACTGGCTTTCTGAGAGTGATTGGGAGGTATACAATATCTGATCGCTTTAGAGCACTCGAATAAAAGCAGTGCAAAGCAAAGCTGGATACACCCTGCAGCAAAACTTATGGCTTTTGCTGGAACGTGTTCAGATACAGCATTTTGCCGTGTATTTTTTGGCGGGCGCTTTCACTGGAAAAGCGCCCAAGCAAAAATAATTATCATGCCAATTCTAGGTTCTTTTTTGGCGTCCCCATATGCTACATGTTAATACGGTCTCTGGAAAAGCACAGCGTCGACATGCTGTAGCATTTTTTTGCACACAAAAAAGTGGCACGGCAGAATATGTGGCAATACACGCCGCGTGTGAACGTAGCCTTAAACTCTAGCCTAGCTAGAGCAGCTTGCGCAAAGTGCTTTTATGGCTGTGCCCTGGCTGGTTTAGAGCTGGTTTGCAGTGTCTCTATTGATCATACCACTGAGCACTTGAGCATTTTAGTGCTTGCTCATCGCTAACAGAGTTCATGATTTTAATGTAAAGCTGTGTTGCTGGCTTAGTAAATCATTGTGTAAAATGCAGTAGCAGTGGTAACAGTTTTTTTGAGCCAGGGCAAATTTCAAGATGGAAATCAGATAAATTAGCAAAATAAACCCCTTAAAAGAATACATTTATTTATGAATTACTAAAATATACTCAAAAAGTACAGCATATATGATACAAAAAATACACATTGCACATCATCAAATAGAAAATCACAGTAACCTCATAAAAATAGCATGAGCCAGGTCAGCGGAGAACTTGGGTAACTCCATGAACTGCATCACAGCACCTGGATACCAGTCGTATGTGAGCGAGATGTGGTTCAGCTGTGAACTTAGGCGATCTTGCTCACAGCATCAGTGTTGTCAGTGTCAGCCCCTCTAGATGTAGCAGTGCTGAACATGTTCGCCTGTGGATTTATTGTCAGAGGGTTTGTTTTTGGGTGATTAAAGATGGGAAGAGGGGTGTATTTTGTGTTTATTCCAATTAAAAATGTTTCTTTTTTCTCGGTGTTGTGTTTATTTTTACTAGAAATTCATAGTGGCCGGGGCTAATATTGGCCTGGCAGGATGAATTTCAGGCTTAGTGTCAGCTGCCAGTACAAAACTGGCATTAACCACTGTATTACAAAGCATTCCACCCCCACAAGGGCTGCTGTGTGAGCAGGGTAAAGTGCCTGAAAATGGCGCTATGTAAGAATGCACCATTTTCAGGGGTGGCTGGGGGCTGCAATTTTCAGTGCGGGGGGCCCAGAATGCTTGAACCCTTCCACATTGAGATTTCCAGCCCCCAGCTGCCTGAGTTTTACTTTGGCTGGTGATCAAAAATAGGTCAAAGCCCATGCATTTTTTTAATTAGATATTTAAATCATTTAAAAAATTAACATGCTTCACTGTGTTTTGATTGGCAGCCAAGTTAAAGTCAGGCAGCCCATAGCTATCTGCTTTATCTGCGCTGAGAATCAAAAATACAGTGAAGCGCTATGCTAAATATTTAAAATTATTTATTTCTACAGTACCATATTAGTCAATGAGGGGCCCAACAGCCACTCACAGAGGCTGTGAAAGAGATTGGGTGTCTGTGATTGGCTGCTGGAGTAACCTAAAACTAGCCCATACATACTAGCATCTAGAATGCATGGATAATTTACAGATTTCTTCAATGCCAATAACAGACACCCATTCTCTGTGACATCATCTGTGATTGACTTTTGCACCCATCTGCTGTGAGTATCATGGAAGTTAATAAGCAGTTCAAAAGTACAATGGCAGTACAGTGGTATGGTGGAATATGGTAAGTATGATGCTGCCATTTAAGAACTATTTGATTTCTTTTTACAGCCCCCTCTTCCATCCAATAAGTTTAAAGTCCGACTTCAGGGTTTGGATTTAATCTCAAGTCATGTTTGGCCCCAAACTCGGACTTTAAAAAAATTCTGGCAAGTCCACTGAACCAGGTTTGCCCATCTCTAAAGAGTACTGTACAATAGTTTAGAGGGAGATATGGTCACAGAAGATATATGGAAACCAGTAGGTATACAGTCCCTAAACGTTTCCGCATAGCAGAAACTGTTTCCTAAATGATAGTGGAGTTTAGATACCCTATAGTCAACGTGTTGCCCCTGCTCTTCTTATATTTTCCCTCTTTTTTAAACCAATATAATAAATAAACATATCAAAGTACTGGTAGGGTATAAGCAAGAAATAATACTTAGCTTACAAGATGTGCATACTTAACTTAATGTCTCCTGATAAGTTCTATCATATTTCCTTATACCAACATGTTTCCCCTTTACTATAATGCCTGGAAGGATTTTCAGGGGATGTATAGTATGGTTTAGGCATAACAGCCCTCCACGCTGGACCACTGATGATAGCAGGCGCCATGATGCTCCTATGTTAGTAGAAAAAAATTGGAATCTGGCTTAACAGGAATGGATTTTCTTTTTCTTTTATTTTTCAATAAAATGGTGCATAAAAAAGAGAAAATTATATGGTTGGCATGACCCAGTCAACACGTTTTAACTGCATTAAGCAGTCTTACTTTTTCTTTTGTATGCACCATCATTATTGTAAAGTAAAAGAAATGTAAAATCCATTACTGTTGAGCCAAATTCCAATTTTTTCTATTAACCTTGATGGGAGGCCAAGGTGAGGCCAGTGTCTGAGCCCTAGGTGGATGAGCAGTAAGCAGTCTGGTGAGCTGGAACCAATTTTAGACATGATGCTACTATACATAGTTTAAACATTATTTAGTGCTGACAGAGTCCCATTATGGCATAAAATCTAAAAAACAGGCAGCAACTAAATTAATTTGAGGTAAAGGCCTGACATAGCATCAAAAAGGAGCAAACACATTACTTGGAGATGTATATGGCTTCCAGACTTCAGAAAGTTATTGGCTGCAAAGGATTCTTAACAAACTATTAAAATTAACATATTATATATGGTCAAGAAAATGTGTCAAATGAATGTTGAGCCACTGAAATGAGGAGGCTTTGTAGAAAAATGGTTGCAATTTCTGAATAATGCACAGGATATTTTTGTTGAACCCATTTAATGAACCCTGAAAGTCTACACTTAAATTGTAACTGAGTTGTTTCATTGTAAATAACAAAAAATGTCATGCAGAACCCAAATCGCAATGATTCAGTCAAATCTGGACCGAACTGCATGTTAGATGTCAATGTTTATAATGGCCGAAGCATCTGCCTGCCTGATTGTCTGTTGTGTGTCTTGCACACCATTCTTCTTCTTACATCCATATAGCCATCTACTCTCAATTCAAATAATTTTTAATAAAGTTTAATCATTACAAGGTATAAAATAGTCTCATACGTTTACAATTATGTTGCATTAGATGATACAGAACATAATGTGCATACAAGTATATAAGTAAGAATATATACATCTCAATAGCAAGTGACAGGCTTAGATACTCTTGCTTCATAAGAAAAAGATAATAAAGGAAAAGAGAATATGAATAAAATAAAACATAACAAACTATACACAAATCTAAATATTCTGGAATTCCATAAAAGAAAGATGAGAAATAACCTAATATGGTGTTAACTTTATAGATTGTAATATGCCATCAGTATCATCCCTCAAAGTTAGCATTGGATTATATAATAATAAATAAAGTAAAATAGAGTAACAGTCTGAATCAGTTAAAGTGATGTCCAATAAAAATCCCAGTATTCCCACTTGGCCAGATATTTATGTAAAAGATTATTTCTACGGGAGAATGAGTGCTCACAAGCTTTGTGACCTTCAAGTTTAACTATGGTTTCATGGGATGACGGGGGAGAAGTATCTCTCCAGTGAGAAGCAATAGCAGTATTTGCAGTTATGAGGATATGAATAACTATACTTCTATGTTGTTTGGAGAAGTCTTTTATACCCTCTAAAAGGAGTACTAGTTGTGGAGTAAGTCGAACAGTTACCCCCGTAATGTTATGATAAGGTCTTGAATTTCTTTCCAAAAATTTCTAAAATATCTACAACTCCAAAAAACATGTGCTAGGGTCCCATGCCCACATTCTCTCCAGCAGAGGGAGGAGTTTTGTTCTTGAATCATATGTACGGTGTTCATTTTAGGACATGGTCATTTGTCGAAGTCAAAGTCAAAAAAAGCTGTTCCTGATGCCTGATTTTGACTTTGACTTTGACAAATGACTTTCATAAATGACTTTGATTTTGATAAATGACTTTGACTATGATAAATGACTTTGACTATGACTTTGATAAATGACTATGACTCTGATAAATGACTATGACTTTGATAAATGACTATGACTTTGATAAATGACTTTGACTTTGATAAATGACTTTGACTTTGATAAATGACTTTGACTATGATAAATGACTTTGACTATGATAAATGACTTTGACTTTGACTTTGATAAATGACTTTGACTATGATAAATGACTTTGACTATGACTTTGATAAATGACTTTGACTATGATAAATGACTATGACTTTGATAAATGACTTTGACTTTGATAAATGACTTTGACTTTGATAAATGACTTTGACTATGATAAATGACTTTGACTATGATAAATGACTATGACTTTGACTTTGATAAATGACTTTGACTTTGATAAATGACTATGACTTTGATAAATGACTTTGACTTTGATAAATGACCTTGATAAATGACTTTGATAAATGACTTTGACTTTGATAAATGACTATGACTATGATAAATGACTATCACTTTGATAAATGACTTTAACAGATTTGCATAATTTATTTTAAAAATTCTACAGTGGGTCCACTATGGATTTGAACCGTGAATGCTGGCTTCCAAAGGCCAAAAGCTTATCCACTAGACCATCCAGAAAGCTACTGTAAAAGTTCCCTTTTGGTATACTAACATAGATAACATGCACACAGTCTGTGTGCAGAAATCTGATGACCCTGATGTCTGAGAGCTTCTGACTTGTCATGCTCACACTCATGGTTATGACAAGTCACACATCACATTTATTTCTCATGGAGGTTAGCAGTGTAATGAAAGTACAAATCCCCAAGCAGTGCCAATGTTTCCTAGCTTCTTTTTCTGAAGGTATTATAGTTATTAATATAATTATTATCCTCTTAAACAAAACTAATGTTAAAAAAATTTTTTTTTGAAACACTAATTTTGTATATATATATATTATATATACTGTATTTACCAGTTTCTGTAAATTTCTATAATTGTTTAAAAAATTGTTTAACAGCATATAATAGTAATATATTTACCAGTGACTGTACATTTGTATCATTGTTTAGGAAATTGTTTAAGAAAATATAATAATAATAATTAATATTAGTAATAAATACATAATAATCCACTACCTCGATTTCAACAACAAAAATGCAGAACTGCAAACATCTTAATTTATTACTATATCTTATATCTATTAACTAGCATAATTTATTATACAAAAAGTATTCTACAGCAGGTTCAGCATGGATTTGAACCATGAACGCTGGCTTCCAAAGGCAAAATACTTCTCCACTAGACAACCAAACTAACTGTTAGGAGGAGGAGGTTTTGTTCTGCTAAGAAAATGAACATGCAGGCAGTCTGTTTGCAAAACTGTTCTGACCCTGATGGTTGACAAATCTCATTGTCATTTGTCGTGGTCAGAATCAGAATCAGACTCACGCACACTTCAAAGTGTCATGGAGACTTGCCTGTATGAAGTAGGTTCAAATCCCCAAGCAGTAGCAGGAGTTTATTTATTTATTTTGTTAAGGTATTATTGTTTTTATTATTATTATAATCATTATTATTATTATTATTACACTTTCCAACCAAAATAATGTACAATTAAAACGTTTTGACTTTGTGCTTCATTCTCATACCTGAGTATGATAAATCACTTTCACAGATGACACTTCACTTCTCACACATAAAAATGAAAATAGTTTTCCATACACAAAAGCTTTACCCCCTTTTTTCAGTGTGGCCGGACACAATGGACCTTGCTTTATTTAAAACCCACATTTCAACAATTTTTATACATTGTTTTGTTTTCAAATAACAACAATTACTTAATGATAAGCAAATTACATGTCCTGAACTGCGCATTTTAACCCCAAAGTCTCCAACACAAAGCCTATGCCCATCCACCACTAAACTATAGGCATTTAATAGAGGCACAGACATCTTTTCATTGCTGATATGCCTTTCAATGCAGACATGATTACGCTCATTTAAACTGTGTGACCTTATTGTATGATTTTCATAGCTCACAATGATATCTGACTGACACACATAAAGATCAGCAGATTTTTGCACGTTTGGTCTCTTTAGCAAACAAAATCACTGATGGTCTCATCTGATTGAGTGGCCTAATGGTTAAGGCTCCAGTCTCTGGAGTGTTAGAGCTCTGTTGTACCCTGGTTCAAAACCCCCCCCAGTAGGATTTTTTTTTTTTTTTTTCCTTGTAAATTATGGTGTTTAATACATTATGGTAATCATCATAACATACTAATAATTGGTATTTAATACATTATGGTAATCATCATAACATACTAATAATTGGTTTCAGCCATGTTGTCCATTTATAGGCTAAATGAATGGAAGGCAGTCATTTACTACTTATCTATTTCCAAGTGTCTGTACATTTCAACAATTTATTATCAAAGGTTCTAAACCAATTATTTATTATTTATTTGACACAAAATGTTGTTTGCCATCTACCCAAAACTCGCTGCATTTTAATGAGCAGTACCATAATGTAAGAAATCACAAATTAAACATTACTGTAAATTGTGTATTAAACACCATAACTTACAAGAAAAAAAAAAAAAAAAAAATTATCCTACTGGGGGGTTTTGAACCAGGGTGCAAAAGAGCTGTAACACTCCAGAGACTGGAGCCTTAACCATTAGGCCACTCAATCAGATGAGACCATCAGTGATTTTGTTTGCTAAAGAGACCAAACGTGCAAAAATCTGCTGATCTTTATGTGTGTCAGTCAGATATCATTGTGAGCTATGAAAATCATACAATAAGGTCACACAGTTTAAATGAGCGTAATCATGTCTGCATTGAAAGGCATATCAGCAATGAAAAGATGTCTGTGCCTCTATTAAATGCCTATAGTTTAGTGGTGGGTGGGCATAGGCTTTGTGTTGGAGACTTTGGGGTTAAAATGCGCAGTTCAGGACATGTAATTTGCTTATCATTAAGTAATTGTTGTTATTTGAAAACAAAACAATGTATAAAAATTGTTGAAATGTGGGTTTTAAATAAAGCAAGGTCCATTGTGTCCGGCCACACTGAAAAAAGGGGGTAAAGCTTTTGTGTATGGAAAACTATTTTCATTTTTATGTGTGAGAAGTGAAGTGTCATCTGTGAAAGTGATTTATCATACTCAGGTATGAGAATGAAGCACAAAGTCAAAACGTTTTAATTGTACATTATTTTGGTTGGAAAGTGTAATAATAATAATAATAATGATTATAATAATAATAAAAACAATAATACCTTAACAAAATAAATAAATAAACTCCTGCTACTGCTTGGGGATTTGAACCTACTTCATACAGGCAAGTCTCCATGACACTTTGAAGTGTGCGTGAGTCTGATTCTGATTCTGACCATGACAAATGACAATGAGATTTGTCAACCATCAGGGTCAGAACAGTTTTGCAAACAGACTGCCTGCATGTTCATTTTCTTAGCAGAACAAAACCTCCTCCTCCTAACAGTTAGTTTGGTTGTCTAGTGGAGAAGTATTTTGCCTTTGGAAGCCAGCGTTCATGGTTCAAATCCATGCTGAACCTGCTGTAGAATACTTTTTGTATAATAAATTATGCTAGTTAATAGATATAAGATATAGTAATAAATTAAGATGTTTGCAGTTCTGCATTTTTGTTGTTGAAATCGAGGTAGTGGATTATTATGTATTTATTACTAATATTAATTATTATTATTATATTTTCTTAAACAATTTCCTAAACAATGATACAAATGTACAGTCACTGGTAAATATATTACTATTATATGCTGTTAAACAATTTTTTAAACAATTATAGAAATTTACAGAAACTGGTAAATACAGTATATATAATATATATATACAAAATTAGTGTTTCAAAAAAAAAATTTTTTAACATTAGTTTTGTTTAAGAGGATAATAATTATATTAATAACTATAATACCTTCAGAAAAAGAAGCTAGGAAACATTGGCACTGCTTGGGGATTTGTACTTTCATTACACTGCTAACCTCCATGAGAAATAAATGTGATGTGTGACTTGTCATAACCATGAGAGTGAGCATGACAAGTCAGAAGCTCTCAGACATCAGGGTCATCAGATTTCTGCACACAGACTGTGTGCATGTTATCTATGTTAGTATACCAAAAGGGAACTTTTACAGTAGCTTTCTGGATGGTCTAGTGGATAAGCTTTTGGCCTTTGGAAGCCAGCATTCACGGTTCAAATCCATAGTGGACCCACTGTAGAATTTTTAAAATAAATTATGCTAATCTGTTAAAGTCATTTATCAAAGTGATAGTCATTTATCATAGTCATAGTCATTTATCAAAGTCAAAGTCATTTATCAAAGTCATTTATCAAGGTCATTTATCAAAGTCAAAGTCATTTATCAAAGTCATAGTCATTTATCAAAGTCAAAGTCATTTATCAAAGTCAAAGTCATAGTCATTTATCATAGTCAAAGTCATTTATCAAAGTCATAGGCAAAGTCATTTATCACAGTCAAAGTCATTTATCATAGTCAAAGTCATTTATCAAAGTCAAAGTCATTTATCAAAGTCAAAGTCATTTATCAAAGTCAAAGTCATTTATCAAAGTCATAGTCATTTATCATAGTCAAAGTCATTTATCAAAGTCATAATCAAAGTCATTTATCATAGTCAAAGTCATTTATCATAGTCAAAGTCATTTATCAAAGTCAAAGTCATTTATCAAAGTCAAAGTCATTTATCAAAGTCATAGTCATTTATCAAAGTCATAGTCATTTATCAAAGTCATAGCCAAAGTCATTTATCATAGTCAAAGTCATTTATCAAAATCAAAGTCATTTATGAAAGTCATTTGTCAAAGTCAAAGTCAAAATCAGGCATCAGGAACAGCTTTTTTTTACTTTGACTTCGACAAATGACCATGTCCTAAAATGAACACCGTACATATGTAGTCTAATAGGGGTAAAGTACCACCTGGTGTACAGTTTATAGTATGTCTCTATCAAAGATGTGCATGGGATAGTTCTATATACAAGTTCAAGAATATTATTCATTTTTTTAACTGATATAACAACATGAAGTTCTCTTTCCTATGCCTCAGTATACAATGACTTAATTAAGGAGAAGTCTTTATTAATTTGAATGTAGATGATACCAGTCTTCCAAAAGATTTACATTGCGTTTTCCTATTAGTTCTTGTATATGTTGCCATGCATTAATATCTATTGTCTGTTGTATATCTTGAAACGGGAGCAATATGTTCTTCTCATCAATGATGTCCGAGACGTTCCAAGTATCAATCTTTATCCGAGAAGAAAGATGTTTCAAGACATCCAGAGGAATCCAGGAAGGTGAAACTGTTGGATAAGTCTTCCATGATTTTTCTAAAGTAAAGGAGTAGCCCCGGCACACTAATATCAGGAAAATTAGAGTCTTTGCAACAACAGTCTTTTTTGTTGTGATTTTATTTTTGTGAACAAGGTGGTGTTACAATCCAACGTTTTAGCTCTACATCTCAAGCTTTCATCAGGGATATGACTACAGAATATACAATAAAGAACAAAATATCAGTGTACCGTATATACTCGCGTATAAGCCGACCCGTGTATAAGCCGACCCCCCTACTTTTGTCCTCAAAACCTGGAAAAACCTATTGACTCGTGTATAAGCCGAGTCCCGAGTACAGAATACAGGGCTCGGATTGTAAACTTGCTTAGAATCACTCAGACTAGCTCAGAATCGCTCAGAAATGCTCAAAATCGCTAAGACTCGCTCTCAGAATCGCTATGACTCACTCAGAATCGCTATGACTCACTCAGAATCGCTCATAAATGCTCAGAATCGCTAAGACCCTCTCGGAATCGCTAAGACCCGCTCAGAATAGCTCAGACTCGCTACTGACAGCAGGTATCCGAGTCCCTAATACAGTGACTCGCGTATAAGCCGAGGGGGTGACTTTTCAGCCCGATTTTTGGGCTGAAAAACTCGGCTTATACGCGAGTATATACGGTATTAACTTTACTAAACAATAAACCTGGTGATGGGTGATTTATTTTGTGAAAACAGTGTCATTCATCCTTCGTGAAGTTATATATGGACCTATAGTGATGTGAGGCCAGTGAATGTGTAGTGTGGTGTGATACGGTGTACGTGTGAGGCAGGTGGAGTTGAGGAATTGGATGAAGGTGTGTGTGACTGTGTGAGAGATGAATGGCATGGGTGTGTGGGTTGTATTGAGAAGGGGCACTAGGGGACAGTGAAGTGGAGTGGGAGTGAGGGTAGGGTCATCTAAAGAGGCTGTGTGCAAGGGGGGGGCTCTTGGAGGTTTAGAGGCATAAGGTGTAATTACCTTGGTCCTTGGTTTCGGGGTGTATGTATAGGTGGTATAGGTTTACTTTTGTGGTCCAGCTAGGGTGAGGTCATCCCTGTCAAGGGTAGTCCTTCTGGTCCGGACTCAATTGAAGTCACAGACGTCACAGGAGAGAATGAGGGGTTATTATATTAGCACAGGTGGAGTACCTGTAGGTGTAAAGAAAAGGTAGACTTAGCACTTAGAGACCTGGAAGGTGTGCTTAGGTGGGGTACTGTATAGTGGTACTGCACCTATGTCAGAGTACTAATAAAAAGTGCTTAGTCACTTAGTCACTGGCATGAGCGTGATGCATTTTACCTTAAGGTAGAAGGATAAATGAGACGGAGACCTCAGGTGTGTATCGCTGGAGCGGTACCTATAGTGACCACTGAGAAAAAGTATAGAATAAGGAATGGCAAGGTGTGTTAAAGGAAAGAGTAAAAGAGAGTTTAGAGGTCACATACCGATGTGTAGGGTCAGCACGTGACTCCCGTCCTGGATAAGTATATAGATGAAATAAAAAACGGTAAATACCACCTTAAGCATAACCTTAATCGAGAAGAATCATTAGCGCTGAAAAGCTTTAAGAACAATAATAATATTGTCATAAAGCCTGCTGAGAAAGGTGGTTCCATTGTAGTACTTGATAAGAAATACTATCTGTCTGAAATTCAGAGACAACTCTCTGACGTCACGACATACAGACCCATCCCCACGAATCCTATCTACTCCATAGAGAGAAAGATAAACAATTTGATCAACTTCCACTTAAAATTGGGTACAATTGATTCTAAACTGGCGGAGTATTTGCACAAACAAAATCCCATAATTCCAGTCATTTATATACTCCCCAAAATACATAAAAACTTGGAGAAGCCCCCCGGTAGACCCATAGTGGCATCTAACGACTCTATCCTCTCACCTTTGTCAATAACCTTGGAAAAGATCCTCACTCCACTAGTACCAAAAATTCCATCTTATCTTAAAGACACCGGTGACTTTCTGAACCACATAAGAACTCTCTATGACATTCCTTCCTCATGTTTGTTAGCCAGCCTAGACGTTACCAGGCTATATACCAGTATAGATCACAATCTTGGTATCAAAGCTGTTGAATGGTTCCTAGACCAACAATCCTCTCTTAGCGAACCCCAGAAATTGTTCTGCACCGATACACTCAAATTGGTCCTCACCAACAACTACTTCCTCTTTGAGGACCAATTCTATCTACAGGAACGGGGCACCGCAATGGGGGCGAACGTAGCCCCCCCATACGCTAATATCTTTATGAGTAAATTTGAGGCTGACTTTGTCTACATACATCATCTATACAGAAAGCATGCTCTTACCTGGCTCAGATACATAGACGACATTTTTTGTGTAAGGACAGACGACACCAATAGCCTCACAGACTTTGTACATGACCTCAACCAGAGTATACCGAACCTATCCTTTACCTTACATGCCAACACAGTCTGTTAGTTTCCTTGACACCATGATCTCTAAAACTGACTCAAGCACCCTTACAAGTGACCTTTACATCAAATCTACAGACCGCAACAGTCTGCTACACTGGTCTAGCTGCCACCCAAGACACGTCAAGATAGCTCTACCTAAATCCCAACATGACAGGATTGACCGTATAGTCTCAACACCTGAAATCAGGCAAGCGAGACATGACGAGATGACTGAAAAGTTTCAAACAAGAGGATACCCCAGAAGTAACGCTGAACAACAAACCAGAACTACCCAACATGACCGCGACGTTGAGAATAGGGGCAAGTTCATCAACACCTACCACCCTTTCTCTCCTCTAATTAAAAAAGCGGTCCTTGAACACTGGCCCCTACTAGAAAAAGCCTACCCAGGGGTTGAAAACTTCAAACATCCTCCTCTCATCTGCCACAAGCGGGCTCAGAACCTAAAAAACACTTTAGTTAGAGCTGACGTGGGCTCCAACCTCAAGACACTTAGGCAGAAGACATTTAGTACGGTACGCAACGGTGTTCTGGCACCCTCGCTCTGTACTCCTGAAGAACGAGTTGATAGACAGGTAAACTCTTTCCCATCAATGCATTGACTTGGACGCTGGGGGTCCTTTTCAACTTTTATTAATAGGTTAAGTGTAAAACTAGAAAAAACAAATAGGAATTCTCAATACAACATAAGCATATCTGAAGTATATAAAATTACATTGTTACAGGTCACACAATGTTCCTGCACGATATTGCAAATACACAATAAGTATAATAGCAGATAATAAGATGATAAACAACAGTGTAGTTACATTGTACATTTAGGTGGTCAGTAGCATATTATAAACTCACTGACTGTGCTATGCTGAGGGAAACATGCAGATGAGCTGAAATCCAGAGAGAGAAGGGTCAGCACACCAGGATGTCAGCTTGTATGAGGCTGTAATGGCTTCTGGAGGAGAAGGGGCAGAGCCTAGAGCACGGCCTCATGGGATTACATAGGCATGGAGGGACCAAAATTAGACTATGCAGCAAACATAATGTAATGTGGGAACATTGTCAACAGATGGCGCTATGGGATAAATCATTGCTGAACAAGCAAACAATATATTGTCTCAAGCAAACTAAATGCACGTATTTCTAAGAAAGGCACGACACTCCCCGTCTGGTATTCGGGGGATGCCACATAAACTTCAACTAGAGCAATAGAATAAGTTCAGAAACAGGTCTGCTAGCATTTGAACTCTTTTCCACTGTACAAGTCTTTAGTAGTAGACTCTCCAGACGTCGGCATGCTCACATTAAACTTCTGGGTAAGGAGAGTTGGAGGAGTAAGCAGAGATGGGTCATCAGGATCGTTGATTGTGGACAGGACGCCTCATCATGTGAAGGGTTTTTTCTCTAGGTTGACTTGACAAGTTAAATCCTCAGACTCTGAGTCCCAATTAAACCCTAGACTGCGTTGTACAGGAAGAGTGTCTGTGGATGAGTCTAGGACTTTCAATTCGGTGGTGTTGTCTTCTCTGCCGTTTAAGTGTACCGAGTTGGTATGCTTTTCCTTCACAAGGAATTTGTTGGGGCAGGGTAGGAAAAAGGATGGATGGCCACTCTCCAACGTGTTTTTGTAGAGAGAGTGAACGTTGTTTGACTTGAGAGCGTCTTTGAGGCAAACGTCCCCTATAACTACCCATCCCAGGTCTAGCTTTTGAGCGTAGGGCGAGTTATGAGGACCGTTTATCTGTTTCCTCACCTTGTGGACTCTGATGATGTCTCTCCTCAGCAAAAGGACTAACTTGGCTTGGGGATTGAGTGTGGGAATAAGATGCGCTATGCTTCTCAAATGAGGGTGATATAGTGCCGCTTCTGGAGTGGGGATTTCTTCTCTATTGTTTGGGATAGAATTACACTCGATTAATGTAGGAAGGGCTAAGGATGTCTTCCCATCCAGGGATTCGATTTGATAACCTGTCACCCTCCTCTCAGATTCTTCACTCACTCCTGTGCATGTTTTTAGTGAGTAGGACGAGCTGAGTCCCTCGATTTTAAAGATGTCAAAGAAAACTGAACTGGCAAGTGATCTATTACTCTGGTCATCGAGTATAGCATAGAGTTTAACCGCTTTTTCTCTGTGGCCAATAGGGTAAACTGTAACCAAACATATTTTTGAGCAGGATTTGTTAATAAGACCTTCTCCGCAGACTTGAGTGCACTGGGGTGACACTTCAGGAGGTGTACTGTCTTTCTCCTCCTCCCCGCCGTGCTCTGTAAGTCGGTCTATGGATGAGGGGGTCTGCAGGGCTGGCCTTGGGTGTAGAGCTGTGCAGTGCTCTTGGCCGTTACACTCTGAACAAACAATACTGGCTTTGCAGTCTTTAGCTAAATGGGATGTAGATGCGCAACATCTGTAACATATGTTGTTCTCTTTGAGGAAGAGTCTACGGTCTTTAAGGGATTTTCCCCTAAAACTCCTGCACTCTTGTAGTGGGTGAGGCCTTTTATGTAGGGGGCACTCCCTTTCCGGGTCTATTGTACTGTGGGTCTTGTGTGATGAGTCTGCAGAAGACACATTAGTTTTGTGTACGGTGACAGGTAAGTCTCTGGGATTGCGGACTGGAACAGGTTTACTTGTTCTTGGGTTGACAGGGTCTACGGCAGAAAGGTTGAAGCTGGGATCGTTCCTTATCTTGGCCTGCTGGCGGACAAAATCTACAAAGATGTGGAATGGAGGGAACACCACGCTGCGACGCTGCTTGTAATCCGAACCCCAGTTCAACCATTTCTCTTTCAAACTGTAAGGTAGTTTCTTCACTATGGGTTTGATGGCTCTGGCAGTGTCTAGGAATGCAAGGCCTGGCAGGTCTCCTTCAGTCATGGCGACTTGGAGTTCTATTAAGAGGTCGCTCAATTCTCTTAGCATGTGAAAGTTCTTATTAGAGATTATAGGAAAGTCTTCCAACCTTTTGTAGAGGGATTCTTCTATCATCTCTGAGGAGCCATAGCACTCATCGAGTCTCTCCCATAATGTGCACAAACCTTTCCTCGGGTTCTTGATGCTGATATCTCTGATGCGTTTCGCGTGTTCTACCGATTCATTTCCTAGCCACTTAACCAAGAGGTCGATCTCTTCACTGGCAGAGATATCTAGGTCAGCGGTGGCGTTTCTGAAGGAAGCTCTCCACGCTCTGAAACTTTCAGGACGGTCGTTAAACTTTAAGAGACCTTTGGTGAGTAACTCACGACGTGCAAAGAACTTAAGGAAAGCTGGTAGCTCTTGATCTCTGAGAGGGCGGTCTGGGTGCCTGTTGCTGTGATGAGATCTCAGTGAGCTATCGTTGCCGTAAAATGCATCTTCATCAGGATAGTCACCGTCGGGGTCTTCTATCTTGAAAGTATTTGCTGTATAATAGGGATCTACAGGTTTGGGTGATGGTCGCACTGATGGTGGAAGGTGGACAGAATTACTTTCATGCTTATTGTGGGATGATTGGTGAATGAAGGTTGATGGCTGAATGACAGGATTCGGTCTCTCTCTTGGAGCTGAATGTAGATGGTCATCTAATGAGGCATGCTGTAGCACATAGTCTGAAGTGCGTTGTGAGATGTCACGATGATTAAGTTCATGTCCGAGCCTTAAGGTGAAACTTTCACTATCGCAGCGTGCTGCTTCTTCTAAAGCCTGTACTTCAGCTTCTGCTGCTGCTGCTTCTGTGTCTATGGCGAGTTTTGCGAGGTCGGCTTCCAGACGTGCCTTTTCTTTCTTTAACATCCACTCCCGTTCAGCGAAATCAGCTCTCACTTTGGCAGCTTCCGCCTTCGCCCTGGCGATGGCAATTGCAGCGCTGCTCACAGACTTCCGTGAAGATGCGCTTACATGGGAGCGTGTCACATAAACTTCAGATCCTATATCTGACATTGTGTCTGTATGCGGCTTGACTGTTCTCTGCTAGAAGTCAGTGTCTGTGCTTCGACCCCGTTATAGTAGTCATTTTACTGTTCTGGCACCCTCGCTCTGTACTCCTGAAGAACGAGTTGACAGACAGGTAAACTCTTTCCCATCAATGCATTGACTTTTCAACTTTTATTAATAGGTTAAAGGGAACCAACCACCCCAAATGACCCCCCCGGACTAATAATATCGTTCCCTACTTGCAGCACATACATGTGCTGCAATGTTTTTTGCTAAAAAAACTGCTTTTCAAAACTTAAGATAATGCTTTAGAAACTTTATACCGAAGGGACGGGTGGGCGTTACTTACATGGGGCTAAAGCCGGGTTGCAGCTGCCATTCATCCTCCTGTGCTCGTCACATCAGTAACGGCCAGCCCTTTTTGCAGCATCCCAGGCTGGTGCACGGGATGTCATGCCCGTGCACACGTCATCAGCTACAGCCGGGAAGCGAGCGCGCGCTCTGACTTCCACAGTCGAGCGCAGGAAGTGTGTTCCTACACGATATTGCAAATACACAATAAGTATAATAGCAGATAATAAGATGATAAACAACAGTGTAGCTACATTGTACATTAAGGTGGTCAGTAGCATATTATAAACTCACCGACAGTGCTATGCTGAGGGAAACATGCAGATGAGCTGAAATCCAGAGAGAGAAGGGTCAGCACACCAGGATGTCAGCTTGTATGAGGCTGTAATGGCTTCTGGAGGAGAAGGGGCAGAGCCTAGAGCACAGCCTCATGGGATTTACATAGGCATGGAGGGACCAAAATTAGACTATGCAGCAAACATAATGTAATGTGGGAACATTGTCAACAGATGGCGCTATGGGATAAATCATTGCTGAACAAGCAAACAATATATTGTCTCAAGCAAACTAAATGCACGTATTTCTAAGAAAGGCACGACAAACGGAACCTTCCCTTGTTTGGGTTGCGCACAATGCACTAATGTCAGTAAAGGTGACTCATTCACACATCCGAGGTCCGGTAAACGGTACAAGATCAATGGCTATTTCACCTGCGACTTAAATTTTGTCGTTTACTTAATCAAATGTCCATGCGGCCTAGGATACGTCGGGGAAGCTACCCAACGTGTCAAAAACCACATCTTTAAACATAAATCAACCATCCGGTGCAAAAACAAACTGTTACCAATTCCTGCCCATTTTGTGGAAAACAGACATTCTGTAAGCCAACTGAAGTTTCAGGTCACTGAACAAATCCCTGTACCCAGACGAGGGGGTAATAGAATCCAAACACTCAAAGAGCGCTAAGCGTATTGGATATATCACCTAAATACCCTCCACCCATACGGTCTCAATAGAGAATCTGAAATGTATTGTTAATCTTTTCTCAATTCCACTACATAGTGAATTGGTATTGTTTTCATTGGGAGTAAAAACACCAATTGTTCTTTTCCCATATGATGTATTTTGGTTACAAGGAGATATTTCTGACATAAGTGTGTTATAGTAAATGCCTTTTTACTCTATGTGTGTAAACCCTGCTCTAATTGCCTTATCTTTGTTTTTAGGCAGGCAAAGGAAGTCTCTTTGAAACCTGACGGGCACAACCAGCACTGAAATCACCTCTGTGCAGGAATACAGCACAGTTTCACTATTACAATGGCCGCCTGTATGCATGTGACACTTCATTACACTCCTCCTTAGCCAACATCACTTCCTGGAAGGTCAAAACATGCTCTTTTCCTATTCCCGCCCCGCACATGTGCAGTACACTCAATCTAACATCTCTTGACCTCACCAAGATGGCGACGGCCTTTGCACATGTGCAGTAGACATTCTCGATCCCCGCCTATCCCCACCCATCCAGGAAGTGCAGGACAGTTTAAAACCCCACTGCAATGGGCCACATGCACTCCTGGCCTCCTCTACACCTGACCAGACTTAGGACACAAGGTAATGGTGCCCCTCGGTCTCTACAGACTGGGTTTCCTCTCTCTTTTACAGCTATTTGACCTGCTTATTTTGTCCTCAGGATGGGAGTCACGTGCTGACCCTACACATCGGTATGTGACCCCTAAACTCTCTTTTACTCTTTCCTTTAACACACCTTGCCATTCCTTATTCTATACTTTTTCTCAGTGGTCACTATAGGTACCGCTCCAGCGATACACACCTGAGGTCTCCGTCTCATTTATCCTTCTAGCTTTAGGTAAAATGCATCACGCTCATGCCAGTGACTAAGTGACTAAGCACTTTTTATTAGTACTCTGACATAGGTGCAGTACCACTATACAGTACCCCACCTAAGCACACCTTCCAGGTCTCTAAGTGCAAAGTCTACCTTTTCTTTACACCTACAGGTACTCCACCTGTGCTAATACAATAACCCCTCATTCTCTCCTGTGACGTCTGTGACTTCAATTGAGTCCGGACCAGCAGGACTACCCTTGACAGGGATGACCTCACCCTAGCTGGACCACAAAAGTAAACCTATACCACCTATACATGCACCCCGAAACCAAGGACCAAGGTAATTACACCTTATGCCTCTAAACCTCCAAGAGCCCCCCCCTTGCACACAGCCTCTTTAGGTGACCCTACCCTCACTCCCACTCCACTTCACTGTCCCCTAGTGCCCCTTCTCAATACAACCCACACACCCATGCCATTCATCTCCCACACAGTCACACACACCTTCACCCAAATCCTCAACTCCACCTCCTTCACACGTACACCGTATCACACCACAATACACATTCACTGGCCTCACATTACTATAGGTCCATATATAACTTCACAAAGGATGAATGACACTGTTTTCACAAAATAAATCACCCATCACCAGGTTTATTGTTTAGTAAAGTTTATACACTGATATTTTGTTCTTTATTGTATATTCATATCCCTGATGAAAGCTCGAGAGGTAGAGCTGAAACGTTGGATTGTAACACCACCTTGTTCACAAAAATAAAATCACAACAAAAAAGACTGTCGTTGCAAAGACTCTAATTTTCATGATATTAGTGTGCCGGGGCTACTCCTATACTTTAGCTTTGTTTTTTTTCCCCAGAGCACCTAAATTGCGGTTTGAGCCTGTCATATCTACTCTATATTCCATTATTTTTCAAGACGTATCCTCCGAATGGCTGCCCTCACAACAACAGCTCTTGGTAGTCATTTTTTAAATCGCAGAGATAAGAGAGTATTGCTGTGCTGAGCGAGCGACCGCCCTCTACAAAGAGACCCAAGTAGGTACCTCTCTCATCTCCCACCAATCTTGACTAAGACTAATAATGGTGGCGTTAAACTGTTAGATTAGTAAGACCCAATCCGCGTCTACTTCTGTCCTTCTCTAAAGTAGACCTCACAACCTTAGGCTTGCTTTTTTTTCATATAAACATAATCTCTTGGTTCTGCAGTTTTTGAAGCCATTTTTTAGATATCGATAGAGGTATCGATCTGAAAACACACAAGATTTTTGGAAGAATACACATCTTGTAGGAGCATATTCTTCCAAACCTTGAGATGTCCAACCTGGTCAAGTGTGATACATCCGATTGAATCGTCTTAAATAAATCTTTCAAGTTGATGTTTATTATAGAAGATAGGGTCTTTGTTAGTTTAATTCCCAGGTACTTCAGAGCTTTTTCATCCCATGAGAGATTATTGTCAGCCTTTAGAGTATTGAGTAACTCCGGGTCTAGATTAAAAGACAAAATGTTTGTTTTTGATAAGTTTACCTTGTCATGTGAGATACATGAAAAGTCATCTAAAGTCTATAGTAAATTTTGAAACGAGATTAGAGGATCACTTAGGGTCAGCAGCACATTGTCTGCAAACAGTGATATTTTAAATTGCTGTTTACGTACATGTATACCATGAATCGAGAAGTTCATCCTTATCTTTTCGGCTAGTGGCTCCAAGAAAACAGTCAAAAAGTGTAGCTGAAAGTGGACTTCCTTGTTGGGTACCTTTTATTGAAGGGAACTTTTCCGAGAACGTTGTTAGTTAATACTCTTGCTGATAGGGCAGTATACCAAGATTTTAAAGAATTTAAGATCTGTCGTTGAAACCCAAATTTTCCCAGTGCTTCAAACATAAACCCCCAATGAACTCTATTGAACACCTTTTCAGCATCGAGGGAGATCATTATGGCCATTTTCAATATGGGAAATAATATTAATGGCCTGTCTAGTTGCATCCACGGTCCCTCTGCCTGGTACAAACCCCACTTGGTCTACATGCAAAAGCTTTGGGGTCACTTTTTGTAATCGGGTTGCTATAGTCTTGGCTATGTAACCTGATGAGGTGAGATGCAAGACAGTTCTTAAAGTTTTGGTAATACTCGTTGGGTAAACCATGGGGGCCTGGCGACTTGTATTTTTTTAAAGCATCTATTGTGGCCATAATTTTGTTTTACATAAAGGTAAGTTCAAAGAATCCAGATTTTTTAAAATTTAGCTTTAGAAAGTTGGATCATCTAGTCGTAATCAGATGCTAGAAGAGAGCGTAGTTCTATTCTTAAACATAGGATTTCTCTATGGATATCAGCTGTTGGAGATTCTTTTTGTTTGTCTTCTAAGAATTGTATTTGGTGAAGGATATTTTCAGAATTGGCAAATTTAGATTTCCTCAGTCTTGAGTTCAGTTGTATTAAGCAAAGTAAATGAGATTTCAGGAAAATGTACATAACTTTCCATTTTATGTGCTTTTTCCCTGCAGGCTTGCATGGGGAACTTGAAAAAATTCTTATAACATCACAATTGTATTTATAAAGATGAACTTACAAGGTTTCAGTACTACAAAAGCATAATAAAATATAGTATCCAAATCCATACTAAAAATGCATAAAAAAAGGAAAGAAATCATCAGAAAGCAAGTTTTGGTGCAAAGAACTGAGGAAAATGTGGCAAAAAAAATGCAGCTAAATAAAGCTAGTATTTTTACAAATGAGAACATAACCTTAATGATCATTTCTTTCTATTGATCAGACTGAAAAGCTAATTTATATCCTCTGTAGTCTAATAAAACACAATACAACATGAAAAGGCTCAAGGGGAGTAAATACTTTTAAGGACACTGTACTTATGATTAACATACTATATTGGTTGCACTAAGCCTGTAGATTTTTCATATTGTTTTTAAGCTGTTTACTTCAGAGAAATGCATGATGTTTATTTAGAAATGTTATATGTGCATGAGCAAAAATGTTATTTATTTATTAAATATTACTCTATAATTATATGGGATATTATATTTGAAATTTTCGCTCTGCCAGTTGAGATAAAGTCACAATTAACTAACAAAAGCTTTCAATCTCATAATGGCTAGAGTATTTACTATTTGCATACATAATGCAAAGCAATTCTAGTAATTTGATGACTACAGCTGCTGCGTAATACAAAGTATGTTGTTTGAACGAGACGGAATATTGCTTCTGATTGTGGTTGTAGGTTTTTATTAGCAATTAGCATTTGTTCACAAATGCTCCAGGGCAGAAGAGGCCAGTAACATAGACAAAAAATCTCCTAATATAGAAGCTAATTTAATCAAGTGGGACCGTACAATATAAACTTCGATTCTTAATACTGAAAGTTTTAATTGCAAAAGATTGAGCAAATAACATACTTCTAAAGCCAAAATGGTTCAGAGATTACAACAGTTTAACTTAACTAATATAGTAGAGCTGAAAACAAATATGATACCTAAGTTTGCTAATTGACTCTAATTTTTAATATCCGGAGCAAGTTGAAATTACTTATGACACCTTTCATGCAGGATTATATAAAAATTGCATCTTAAATATTTAATTATCATTATTGCATTCTTAGTAGCTAGTCTATTACATCATCTTTTGAGTCTATTGAGTCTTCAGTATCATATAATCTCAATGTGACCTATCATAAATACTTTGTCTAAGGTGTACAGTTTTAAGATTTCTTAGCTTGTTTTTTAAAGTGTTTAAAGTGTTTTTTTTCTTCAGATATGCCTCATTCTTACATTAGCAAAGTAAATAGTTTTTGCTACATATGCAGAGAAGTCACTAACAACACAAAGGTGAAACATTACTACTGCGTAAGGAAAGCCTACAGTCTATATTTTGACTATAGTGTTGGGTTCCACACATATGCTGTAACAGATGTGCATCACCTCTTACCCAGTGGTTGAATGGTAAGAGGCAGACTATGCCTTTTATAATGCCAATGATCTGGAGAGAGCCAGCAGATCACACTACCAATTGCTTTTTCTGCATGGCGTCCCCCATTAGGACAGAAGCTTAAAGGAAGAAATGGACTTAAAGTATCCAAACATTCCATCTCCAATAAACCTATTAGTACCTAAAGATGGGCTGCCAGTTCCAAAAGCACCAGAAACATTTTCAGTTATGTCAAGTGAGGAAGCCTTGTGTCATAAATGTTCTTCTCACAACACAGACTTTCTGTCAGTAACCTCAACTGATCCTTAATAGAGATGAGCGATGTTCGATTCGAATAGTTCGCCAATCTCAAATTCGAGTTGATTTTGGCGCTATTCGAGTCATTCGCCGAATTCGAACAATTTGGTTCAAATTCGGCGAATATCGAACATGTTCGATTTTGGTTCGAAAATGCGGTAGATGCGGTCAGAAAACCGCATCTGCCGCATTTTGAGCCAAAATAAACATTACCGAACTCAAATAATGTGTTAAAAATATCTATTTTAAGCTTTCCGGCAAGGTCCGGTGCTTCCAGGACCTGTGGTGACGTCAGTTCTCGCGGGAACTCCGGTCACGTGACCGGAGTTCCCGCGAGAACGTGACGTCACCACAGATCCTGGAAGCAATAGGACCTTGCCGGAAAGCGTAAAATAGATATTTTTATGATTCGGACCCTTTCTTTAAGTAAAAGAAAGGGTCCGAATCATAAAAATATCTATATTGCTTCCAGGACCTGTGGTGATGTCAGTTCTCGCTGGAACTCCGGTCACGTGACCGGAGTTCCCGCGAGAACGTGACGTCACCACAGGTCCTGGAAGCACCGGACCTTGCCGGAAAGCTTAAAATAGATATTTTTATGATTCAGACCCTTTCTTTAAGTAAAAGTTACTTAAAGAAAGGGTCCGAAACATAAAAATATCTATTTTAAGCTTTCCGGCAAGGTCCGGTGCTTCCAGGACCTGTGGTGACGTCACGTTCTCGCGGAACTCCGGTCATGTGACCGGAGTTCCCACGAGAACTGACGTCACCACAGGTCCTGGAAGACACAGGACCATACCGGAGGCTTCTGTGGACCGCGGACAGGTGAGCATACATTATTTTTTTATTTTTTACACTTTATTTGACTTTACTTCACTTCCACAATGTATGTATATACATTGTGGAAGTGAAACAGCCCAACAAGCCCGGTTTTTTCGTGTTCCGGGATGTTCGACGGTGTTCGACGAGCATTCGACGAACATTCGTCGAACACCACGTCGATTCGGCGAATCGAACACGAACACCGGGGTGGCGGCTCATCTCTAATCCTTAACTTATAATTCAAAGTTAAGTGAATGATCTTGTTAGAGATTAAAGGTACCATTACACGGGTCAACATTGCAGCGAGGTCAGGATGGACTCGCTTCCGACATCGCTGCCTAGTTGTCGACGCAGTGATGTTGGCAGCGCCGCCGTGATGTTGCAGCAGCAATCGCTCGCTGGGTTGAGTACAACCCAGAGAGCGATACACAGCAATGTTGTCAATAGGCAAAATTGCCGACAACATCGTTATCGCGGCGTCGCACGACACGATCCAGCCAAATTGCTTCTGCGAGATCGACAGGTTTTACAACATGTTGGTAAACACAGCACAATGCACTTGCGATGTCGCCGCAACATCGCTAAACCCGGGATTTTTCAGCGATGTTGCAGGTGATATCGTGAAGTGTGATGGTACCTTTAGATCCGCCCAAGAGTAAAGATGAGCTTTTAGATTCCAGGCTACAGCAGCAGAATCTTCTACTGGGTAACGTTTAGTCTTCTTTGATCCACAACCAGGATAAATGTCTTGTCCAATAATATTTCATGGAGTTTAAGGAAAGCTCTAAATATAAGTCATAATCAAGAGGAATGCAGTCTCTTCATCATTTCATTCAAAATAAGCCTAAAAGCTGTCTTGCTGAACAATGGCAATGCCTACCAGTGTCTTCTATTGCCTACTAATTTAACACAAGAAGAAGTATGCCTGCTCCTGAGCAAAATAATCATTAACAAATCCCCAAGGCCAGATGGCATTCATTCACAGATATTGAGGAAATTGAACAAAATAGTTGACTGACCACTGTATCTCATATTATTAGATTCTCTTGTAACAGCTTTGGGACCACAGGATGGGACAATGGTTGACATCGTACTGATATTTAAGAAAGGTAAAAAAGTAGATCCAGGCAACTAGTCCAGGTAGTTTAATATCAGTGGTGTGAAAATTTATTGACGGCATTTTAAAAGATGACATGCAAAAATATATTGCAGAGAATAATATAACTGACAACCAGCATAGATTCACCAAAGAAATGTCATGTCTAACCAACATGTTGAGTTTCTGTGAGGAGGTAAGTGCAAATATTGATGTTCTGCAAGGACCTATGCTAGGACTGATTCTTTTTCTTCCCCTTATTAATGACCTTGTGAATGGAATTGAGAATAAAGTGGTAAAGTGTTAAGGGCCTGTCACACGTGTCAATGTCGCCTGCGATATCGCTCATGCGTCACAAATTATTAATCGCCTGAGCGATGTGGAATTATCGCAGGTAAGATGTCACACGCGTCAATATGACCCAGTGATGCGGTGATGTCGCCATCTTGCGAGCAATTTTATTTAGTCACTTGTACGATGTCAAAATAGAAAATACGTCGCTGAGTTTAGTGTCACACGCAGCGATGCACAAGGTCTACTGAGCGATGAGCGACAGGTTTTACATCTGGCAGTGAAACCTGCGATCGGCGATCAGCGACATATCGCTGGTTGCATCGCTTGGTCACACGCTTCAATGTCGCACCTGCGTCACTTTTACGTCGCTCGAGCGACTGAAAATCCGTGACGTACGAGCGACATTGACAGCGATATCGACGCGTGTGACATACCCTTTAGTAGTCTTGGCAAATGAGATTAATTGTGGATAAATTTACATTAATGCACCTAGGGCGTAATAATTCTAAAACTGCGATTACATTAAATGAAAGTTAACATAGGACTACAGAACAGGAAATGTACTTGGGTATTCTGGTTACATGTAAGCTAAACAGCAGTACTCAAGATTAAGCAGCAGCTATAAAAGCAAACAATATTTTAGTGTGCATAAAAACAGATAAAGACTAGAGATGAGCGAACCTTTGGAAGTTTGAATTAGGTTTGGTTCACCAAACGGGCAATGTTCACCAAACAGTTTGTCAAACCTTCTGAACCCTATTAATATCAATGGGAGGCAAAATCAAGGGCCTAGAAAACACCTTAAAAGGGGCTGAAAAGCTGCCATACACAGGTCAAACTGTTTTACAGCATAGAAGTAAATATAGACATTGAGCACATGTAAGCAAAACTCAAAACTTGTATTCCAACTTCGGTAAAAATATTGGTACACAGGCACAATGTGACATGGCATAACCAAGGCACCAGTTTACATGTTTCGAGGCCTCAGAGCCTCTTAATCATAAGGTTAAGATTTTGAGAATCTGCATCAAAATCTGCATGTGTTTCCTAAGTTCATTAACATTTTTAGTAGTGACTCATAAGAGTGAGGATCCATGACAAGGATGAGATGAAAGGGCTTGAGGATTCCTCTTGCCCACTGGCTACTTCCATGGAGACTTCTAGGGCAGGGGTGGCCAAGTATAGTTCTCAAGGTCTGAAAACCGTGCAAGTGTTAAAAATGTCCTTAACATTGCACAGGTGATAATTTCATTATCTGCAGAGGTGATGTTTCCAGCACCTTGTGCAATGCTAAGGAAGTCCTGAGACAAGGAAGTCCTGAGAACATGTACTGTTTGCAGCCCTTAATAACTGCACCTGGCCATACCTGTTCTACTGGTGTGTGCGTAATGTATTACATTTCCATTCCTCAGGTCAGAGGCCTGCGGCTTGTTCACCAGTCTCTGTAGGACACCATCCAAGCAATATTTGCAGAAACAGTCAAGCATGCAAGGAGTTAACTAAAAAATTTTTTACTGTAACACACAGACAACTTTCAAACACAAACATAACAATAATCAAAAAAAGTCCTGTTCACTGGGCACTGCTAAGTTAGGAGACATTGAGGTCCGTGGAAGGGGTAGGAGCCCCGAAACGGAGATCCGTCATCTCTGCTGTCTCTGCACCCCCTCCCTCCTGAGTGGGACCCTGGAATGAGGGTACCCAAATAAAGCACCTTTGAAACACGCCCGGTGAGTGCCGCTATCTTTTTTCTTTTTATGCTACAAACATAACAATATACCTAGTACCGTGTATATCCAAAAATAAATCCTACCCCAAAAATAAGCCATAGCAATGTTTTTCAGGCATTTTTGGATAGGCTTGAAATATAAACACAACTTCAAAAATAAGCCCTAGTTGTGCAGTGACAGCTAAGAGTAACACCTCCATAGAAATGTCATTGATAATGGCAATTGTTGCTAGTGTGGGGTGTATATTCATTCCACTTGTTTCCCGTAATGCGAATTGGATGCCCCCATGGTTAAAATGAATAAGCTTTATACTCAATTCAAGCTTCAGTGCCAGCAGAGGTTCCAGCGCTGTAAAGACCTGCAGAGAACACAGAGACCACGTGACCTATGACTAAATCAGCATCCGGAGTAAGTATGTCTCACCTTCTCTTCTGACCATGGGTGCTGATTGGTCACGGTCACATGGGCTTTATAACTGAAGGTTCTCCTGAGCAAGACAGAAGAATGTGTCCTCCCAAGTCCTGCTATCTCATGAACATCTATATTAGTAAGTACCAATACAATGTGGTGAGCTGGAGTATGTATCAGGGTGCAGTGTGGAGAGTTGTAGGATATATCATGGTGCAGAGGTGAGCTGGAAGATATATCAAGGTGCAGTGTAGGGAGTTGGGGAATATATCATGATGCAGTTTGGTGAGCTTGGAGGATGTATACTGTATACTGTGCAGTGTGATGAGTTGGAGGATATTTCAGAGTTCAGTGTGGTGAGTTAGAGGATATATCAGGGCACAGGGTACAGTGAGTTTGAGGTTTTGGAGAGTTAAGCTGATTTTCCAGAATGTGATGACATTATTAGACCATATTTCAATAAATGTTGATTTTTTTGTTGAAGTATAAATGTGTGATTGCTTTTTTGTGGCCAAATATAAGACCTACCCCAAAAGTAAACCGTAGCCCTTTTTTTCGGAAGTGTAAAAATTATAAGACATTGTCTTATTTTTGGAGAAGCACAAAAGTCGCATAGGGATCAGCAGCAGCACATAGACTATTAAACTCGTGGAAGGCCATGAAGGGCAGAGTCCATTAAGGTCTTTCAGTTGGACTCCAAAGGCTGCATGCATGCCCAGTATGGGGAAATGCAGATGGCACAAAATTTGAAAGGGAAATATAAATTTAACAAAAACACAGGCTTTGAAAGAAAAACAACTCCAACAAGCCCTTCTCTAGTCAAAATGCTAACTAAAGGATGGGCCACTATCTCACCAAACCACTAACATGCCTTTATAAAGGTCCACTGAAATTGTCTCTCATCATTGTCTTCCATGCCCTAGATGGTTGTGGCAGTTTTTCATGGTATTATGCTGCTGGATGGTCTTCCAGGGGTCACAGGGGCTACTCATTTAGGGGCATTCTCCGCCTCCACCTGCCATCCAGCACACTCCATCATGGCCGCTGCTGGTGAGGACGATGGAGGACCTAGGGGATGACCATGCCCTATACAACAGACAGTGCCTGCTTGGTGAACAATAAAAGGTCCTCTGGGTTCAGGTGCATCTGGCTGACCTATTAAGAGACAATTAAGAGACAACTGGGCTGCACTCGAGGCCAACTTCTCTCCAGGTCGGCCTCCTCCTACCACTTCTCAAATTGGTCCGTGGTGGCAACCCGACATAAACCAACAGCAAACCACCACTTGCTGCCCCACAACTTCATGAAAGTGACCTTCTCCCCAACAAATATGGTTTGTAGTCTTTGGGGAAGATTGTCAGGCAGCATAGTGGAGCGGTTGACATAGCACCAATGCCCTGCACCACACTATGAAACCAAACCCCTTATCCTGCAGGAATGCCACCACTTTGCCCTGGGTACATTGGTCGAAGAAGTTATTAGCCTAAAGCCCATACACAAGTCCCTGGTGATGGCATCCAACAGATGAATCTCCTCAACAATGGAGACAGGTTGAGGTGGTTAATGCCTTGTTGGGTAGTTGCTTGGAGGGGTTAGGGGTCTCCATATGGCATTGTCCCAGTCGAAGGCCTCTGAAGTGGGCAATCCACATAAATAGGGAAGAGACCCTACTACCTCCTCTACATCCTCCTCTTCCTCCTTGGCCTCCGCATAAAGTCCTGGTGCTGGTGGTATTACACAATGAGATCCAGTAGCTGCAACAATGGCTGCAGGTGGAAGCTAGCCAGACATGCTGCAAGATCGTGTACAGTCTGATATGTGATGCTCTTTGTCCCGAACTCCATAGGTAAAGTGTCACCTGACTGCTGTGACTCACTCCTCAGATCCTCATCTGTCATTGGAGCCTAGGATTGGATCGCACTTCATTGCAGATATGGCTAAAAGTGGGTAGTGCAGTGGAGCTCAATGTGACATCTAATATATAAAGTTGAGTGTATGCCACACCAACTCCTGGTTAGCCACGCCCACTCCATATAACCACATCTAATCCATATGACCATGCCCAATCCACAGAGCTCCGTCCCTCCAACTAGCCCAACCCCTTTACTGTGATGTCATAATAGAATGTAGAATGTTAGCTTAAAAAATTCCATGTCACTGCATGATCATTAAATCATAGTTGTCCTACAGACACTAATGCCCCATATGAAAATGAATGTGACTGGATGATGACTGGATGATAGTCATCACATGCTAAGAAAAAAGCTGTAGGGGTGGTGATGGACTACTGGGAGAGGTGTGGATGTGAAGGGTGGAGTTACTGTAAAGGGGCAGGGCTATGATATATACACATATACATTACCATATATGGGTGATATTACCATGTGTGGGTGATATTACCATATAAGAGCATTATGACCATACATGGGTTTTATGCCCGGGTAACACCGGGCTCTACTTCTAGGTAACAATTTGATATATAGAAAGTTGAGTGTACGTGGTAAGCCCCCACCCAATCCACATAGCCACAACCACTCCACATAGCCATGCCCACTACACATAGCCACACCCTCCATTGTGATGTCACAATAGAATGTAGATTGTTAGCTTATAAAATTCTGTGTCATGTCACTGCCTGACCATTCTGACTCATAAGAAACATAATGTGACTCGATGATTGCTGTCACATGCTGAGAGAAAAGCTGTATTATGCCTCAATGAGCAAGACTTACACAAATTTAAGAAAGAGAGGCAAGAATTACAAAAATGTGTTCAGAAATGGAAGAAAGGGAGGAGTGCTGCTTTCTCAAGGACCATGGAAGAAAGGAAGGTAAGAATTACAGAAATGAATGAATGTATGTATGTATGTATGTCCACTAAAGGAATTAGCACCGTTGTATCTACAATCACAAAATTTTGCGAATGAATGTATGAATATATGCCCATTAAGGAATTTGCAATATTGCATCTACAATCACAAAATTTTGCACACACATCCTATTTGACTCAGAGTTTGTAGGGGGCTGTGGATTTTGGGGGGTGAGAGCTAAGGTGAGTGAGGGGGGCATTTTTTAGGGGGGTGGGGGTGCAGGTTTGGGAGGGTGCAGGGGGGCAGGTTTGGGGATAGGGAAGTTTCGAGGTGGGGTTGGAGGGTGAGGGGTAGATTTTGGATGGGAATGTGGATGAGTGGGGGGAGGTGAGGGGGCAGGAATGATGCGTATAGTGGACATACGTACACACACACAGACATAAACTCAGCTTATAACTAAGAACAGTTAGCTACTATGCCGGGGCTCTACAGCTAGTGTGTCTATAAAGCTCCTCTCCTTGCCACTGTGAGTTTGGTTCTGCAGAGTTCGACCCACCTTCTGCTCCTGGGTGGTTAGGAAGATGACATCCTCTGAGTCCAGGTCAGCCATGCCTTGCAGAGGATCCATCTCCAAAGTACTGTGTATTGTCATCACGGTAGCAAGCTGAACTGTAGTAGCATAAAGTGTACCTGTGTGGCACTGTAAATGCACAGGTAAGATAACGTGGAGACGCTGACTTGGTTCTGCAGGTTTGTATGTTAGCTTTGCCTAAGGGGCATGCCTCTGCCTGCGAGTAAAAGGATTTAGACCAGAACAATCACTACTGGAGTTTAATGTTTGTACACTCTTGTAGCCTAATGCCTAGCTCCTAATTAACTCCTCTGCATAACTAACGTCACTGTCACAAATCCAATTCCCCAGGCTACAAGGTAAAACAACTGAGTTGTGCTTAGCTGCAGTCATTATTAAAGTATGACATCTTTGCAGAAGACATAATGATGAAAACAAATGAGTTTATTCAGGTCTACATTCACCACCAATTTATCTGAAATGCTGAACAAGGCTAGTGGGCACTGCAGGAAGGCAAGGACAACTTTAATATGAATTATACATGTAACACAGTTGTGCACTTTTCAAAAGTCTGTATTG
Organism: Allobates femoralis; assembly: GCA_033576535.1. NCBI lineage: Eukaryota > Metazoa > Chordata > Amphibia > Anura > Aromobatidae > Allobates > Allobates femoralis. The sequence continues at coordinate 297,827,617 of JARQOC010000001.1, forward strand.
TAAATGTATGGCATGAAAAGAGGCTAACCTCTCACCATCAAACACGTCAGACACATACCTCATATTCCTACTCTTCCAGATAGCCAAATTAACAGATGGGCACAACCAGGAAAAAATATCTATTGGGAGCCAGACAGGAGAAATTGGAGAGAAGATGGTTATAGAGATCTGATTAAATGTCCTCCAAGCCTTGATAGTGGCCTTAAGTGGGGTTTCTAGGGGAAGTCTCTTTTTTGGACTAAGGAGGTATAAAACAATAAACAATGCAGGATTCTGTTGCTTCATGATGGATCGTTCTATATTTACCCAGGATGATGAGTATTCAGTACTCCACCATCGTGAACTAATTTGAGTAATGATAGCTAGATAATAGGCCCTAAGATTGGGGATACCTAAACCTCCATGCAATTTATGTTTTTCAAGAGTGGTAGCTGCAATTCTAGGAAATTTCCCTCGCCAAATAAATCAGCTAAGTTGTGTCTGGAGATGTTTAAAATATTTCTGAGGGATGACCACAGGGAGGGAACGGAAGAGGTATAGAATTTTGGGAAGTAGCAATATTTTATAGGTCGCAATATGTCCCATCCAGGAAACCTCTAAATTAGACAGATAAGACACATCTTTCGAAAGGGATTTGGCAATATCTGATAAATTCTTATCAACCATGTTAGATAGAGGTTTAGTAATGGTGATTCCCAAATAGGGAATTTCTGACAGTGACCAGGAGAAATTAAATTCAGTTTTTAGAATAACTAATAAGTAATGTTCAATATGATAGGGCAAAACCTGTGTCTTATTAGTATTCAATTTATAATGAGAGACTCCAGAGAATCTCTCAACAATGTCCATCAGATTCCTAAGAGACACCAGAGGATCTGATAGAATAATCAGTAAATTGTCTGCAAATAGAGATGCAACGTGTTGACGCCCATGTAATGGACATCCCCGGATCCCTCATATGACCGTATTGCCTCCACCAATGGTTCTAAAAAGAAATTAAATAAAGTAGGGGACAGAGGGCATCCCTGTAGAGTTCCATTGGTAATTCTAAAGGAGTCAAACACAACATTATTTGTTAGAATTTTGGCGAATGGATGGGAATACAAAGCTCTAATAATATTAAATATGGGACCAGAAAAACCGAATTTTTTAAGGGACTCAAATAAAAACAGCCCATTTACTTGGTCAAAAGCCTTTTTGGCGTCTAGAGAAATTAGCAAAGTGGGAAGATTTGACCTTTTTTCATATGATATACTATGGTATAATCTTCTCGTGGCGTCCATAGTACTTCTGCCACTGACAAAACCCATTTGGTCAGTATAAATTAAGCGATTTGTATACTTAGATAGTCTATTAACAACAACTTTTGCTATAATTTTAGCATCAGTGTTTAAGAGTGAAATGGGCTTATAATCTCTGACATTTAGGGCATCCCCTTTATCCTTGGGAATGACTGTAATTAATGCTTCCTGCATTTCTGCAGAAAGAAGGGATGACATGGAGGCCGAATTAAGAAGTCTAGTTAAATAAGGTGTCAGGATGTCAGCAAAATTTTTGAAATATTCATTAGATAATCCATCGGGCCCAGGCGATTTCCCAGTTTTGAGGGATTTCACTGCTTCTGTAATCTCAGAATTCTGAAAGGGACAATTAAGAAGATCCACCTCTTCAGTAGTCAGAGAGGGATGGCTCAAGGAACCCAGAAAAGAGTTAATATCCAACAGAGAGGGTTGTACAGCCCCTGGACTTAAATTTAAATTATAAAGGTTTTTATAAAAGTGCAGGAATTGACTTGAAATATCAAATGGGTGTCTGTAAGTCAACCCCTGCTTGTTTTTGATTAGTAGAATCCTCCTCTTTTGTCTCATCAGTTTTATTCGATGGGCGAAACATTTATTAGGTTTATTGTGACAAATATAGTAATTTAGTTTAGAAGACTGAATCATTTTGTTATAGTCAGAAATTAAAAGGGACCTTAAGTCTATTCTAAGCTTTAAGATTTTAAGCTGGGTAGACGGAGAAGGAGACGCTATTTGTGATTCTTCTAGGGTACGAATGTCAGCTACCAGAGATGCAAGTTTGGCATTGTTTTTTGAGACGTGAATTTAGTTCAATCAACTTGCCCCTAAATACTGTTTTATGGGCTAACCACAATGTCTCAATACTAACTGCATCACCATCGTTCTCTTTAAAGTAATAATTTAGAGTGTCTATCAATTCCTTTCTTGAGTTGGGATAAGAATAAAGAAAGGTATTGGCCCTCCAAATCCTAGTGGATGAAGCACCCCCTCTAGGGACTAACTCAAAAACTATCGGGGAATGATCAGACTAAGTCTTTGGCAGGATATTGATCTTTTTAATTTCATATATAGAGACACTATCAGCTAGAACTAGATCTATTCTAGATAAGGAAAGCTGGGAATACGAGTAGTATGTGTATTCTCTAGAAGTGGAATGAATACATCGAAATACGTCATATAAGCTCTCTCTATGAATCCAAGGATTCAAGGTTAAATTAGAAACTCCACGAGTTCCAGAGTAATCCAAAAATGCAACAGTTATTACATTAAAATCCCCAAAGAGAATTAAAGAACCCTTACGATTTTCCGAAATTAAAATCATTAACTCTTTCAAAAATCTAATCTGACCCTTATTAGGGGTATACAGAGTAACCAAGGTATAATAGACACCACCAAGCCTACAGATTAAAATTATATATCTTCCCTCTGTATCTGCAATAACAGTCTCCTGTTCAAATTGGATGTTATTTCTAATCAAAAAGGCGACAACCGCCTTCTTTTTTTTCTGAGAGGCTAAGATAATAGATGAAAATAACTGATTTTCAAATTTCGGAGGATTATCATTAGAAAACCTAGTCTCCTGCAACCCCGCAATATCTATTTTAAATCTAAATATGTCTCTCCACAGTAGATACCTCTTATGAGGGGAATTTAGGTCATGTACATTCAGGGACATGAAATTAATGGCCATAAAAGCAAATAAATAAAGTAATGTCAGTAGAGAAAAGACTTACTAAACCATGAAGCCAAGAGATTTGTGGAATGAAATATAAAACATTCATCGTGTCAATAAGTACTAAAAGAAAAAAAAAAGAATAAAACAAGAACAGAATAATATCAAGAAATATATACAACTAGCTGTAGTACCCGGCTACGCCCGGGTTAATAAATAACTGCTGTTAGCTATAACAACATTGAATTTGAATATGTCATATTAATGACCTGTAGGAAAATAGAAGCTGAGCTGTGATTGATTGCTATAGGCAGCCTAATAAATCTCCAGCCAACAATAAACCCTCCCCCTGGCCGGGCAGTATATGTTACCTCACACATACACATAATAGACAGCTCATGTGACTGACATCTGCCTTAATTCCCTATATGGCACATGTGTTGCACATTGGCTGTTTTTAATCAGATGTTTATGTTTGGAAAATAAAGATAGCACACGTATGAGGCGAGTTGTGTGAGGTGATTTGTGCACATCTGTGTTTGTCTGTGTGGTGTGTGTGTCCCCGGGGTGTAGATGTGTGTGTCCCTGTGGGGGGGGGGTCTGTGTGGTGTGTGTCTCTGTTGTATGTGTCTCTTTGTGGTGTGTGTGTCCCTGTGGGGTGTGTGCATGTGCCCCTATAGGGTGTGTATGTGTGTGTCCCTGTGTGGGGGGGTGTGTGTGTGGGTGTGTGTCTCTGTTGTGTGTGTCTCTTTGTGGTGTGTGTGTGTCCCTGTGGGGTGAGTGCAAGTGTCCCTATAGGGAGTGTATGTGTGTGTCCCTGTGGGGGGGGTCTGTGTGGTGTGTGTGTGTGTGTATCTGTGTTGTGTGTGTCTCTTTGTGGTGTGCGTGTGTCCCTGTGGGGTGAGTGCATGTGTCCCTATAGGGTGGCTATGCGTGTGTGTCCCTGTGGGGGGGTCTGTGTGAGGTGTGTGTCTGTGTTATGTGTGTCTCTTTGTGGGGTGTGTGTGTGTGTCCCTGTGGGGTGAGTGCATGTGTCGCTTTAGAGTGTGTGTGTCCCCCTTTGGGGGAGGTGTGTGTCTCTGTGTTGTGTGTGTCCCTTTGTGGTGTGTGTGTGTTTGTTCGGGTGCGTGGTGAGTATCCAATGTTGGTGCTGCACTTTAGCGACTATACACTTGCTGTTACTCTTTGTGTGCATGTGGTGTGTATACATGTCCCCGTGTGTGGTGAATATCTCATGTTGGGGCCCCACCTTAGTGACTATATGCTGGTATGTGCTTTTAGTCTTTGGTGCTATCATTAAGCCCCTCTCATTCACAACTGTCAACTGGTAACTGTCACTTTTTCCCCATTATATAGATAGGGGCAAAATTGTTTGGTGAATAGGAATGCGCGGGGTTAAAATTTCACCTCACAATATAACCTATGACGCTCCTGGGGTCCAGACGTGTGACTGTGCAAAATTTTGTCTCTATAGCTGACAGCTGTCGATTTTCCTGCAACACTTATCCATTCACGTTTTCCCCAATATGTAGATAGGGGCAAAATTGTTTGGTGAACTGGAACGCGCAGGGTTAAAATTTCGACTCACAACATAGCCTATGACGCTCCCGGGGTCGAGACGTGTGACTGTGCAAATTTTTGTAGCTGTACTTACGACGGTGTAGATGCCAATCCCGGATATACATACACACATACACACATTCAGCTTTATATATTAGATAACGGACTGACGGACTATATGGAGCAGTTACAGCTAACTGATGGAAAAAGCTCTTTGGGGAGAAAAAAGGACTCTCACCCACAACAATTAATAATGTATTATATACATCTAAGGGTAATCACCTCAGTGTTTCAAAATTA